>VWZL01001962.1:58917-84662 GCA_013396915.1 Stercorarius parasiticus
TTGTTTAGCAGCCCCACAAGTGCTGGAAACCAGCTAGGGGAAAAAAAAAAAAAAAAAAAAGAGGTAATTGAAGGAATTATCATTGCTCTCAAAGTTTTGTCTTCCCCCTCTTCTGTTTTCAGCAGAGAGCCGTTTGTTTGCTTTGAAGATGGTGTTTACAGCATCTCGATGAGCGTGTGGTCCATCGGTTTTTATCTCGCGTTAGCCAAAGGTTCAGCCAGGGTTTTGAAGNATATAAACAGGCAGAAATTCACCCCTGGGGTATTTAGCTCGTGAGCGTGGCATGAAGCAGGGCTGCAAATTAAATATATATTCACCATTCCTATTTTTGCTATTCTTTAGTAAATGTGGAATACATAATATGAAAATTAAAGCAAGAAAAGTGGAGATAGGATTGATTAGGAAGGACCTATGGTGGCCCGATTCTCGCCTGCCCTTTGCCGTGGTCTCCTCAATAATCCTGCTCTCTGCCAGGGATACGTGGTCAGGGAAAGGCTGTACCATCACTTGGACTTTCCTTGCCCCAGCTTCCCACCCGCAGAGTTGGGACAAGCTTCACTACCTCAAAAGACGGTTGTGAGGATGAATATGTCACTGTCAAGTGCTCGGATATTTGGCTGATGAGGAATAGTCTGATCTATCTATGACGAAACAGAGACTACATCCCACCACCAGACTTGGGCAGGCACCCTCTTCCTTCATGCTGCCCTCCTGGACCTCACTGGAACAAGGAGAATGTACGTGCTCCATCTTGTCCACCAGGGCACCACGTGCTCCACCTTGTCCACTGAGGCCACTATGTGTTCCACCTCATCCATCCAAACACCACGTGCTCCACTGCTCCAGCGAGGCACCATGTGCTCCACCTTGTCCATCCAGGCACCATATGCTCCACTGCTCCATCAAAGCGCCAAAAGATACCAGTCCCAAGGGCCACAGTTCAACCTCTGCCTGTGATATCTAGGTTGAGAAGGCCCACAACCTCTGGTATGGATGGCCCTGCACAGCAGAGCAGGGCCCAGCAGGCAGATCTACCGGTGCTCCAGGAACCAGAGTCCCAAGTTGATGGCCACAGATGGTTGTCAACCAACTGCATGAGTGCAACGATCATAGTTCAGGAGAATCAGAAAGACGTCACCGTTTCTCTGCGTGTTCCTGATCATAACTACATTTCTAGCATGCTGGATGGGGGGGTCTGGAGCTTCCCCATGGTGTAGGCACCAGCTATTTGCTCCTGACCCCTACATGCTGGGGCAGGAGGACAGCAAGGAGCCCAGTTTGCTCTCCCTAGTTTGGCACGGGCACTGAACTGCTGGTGAAGACAGACAGCCAGAGTTGCACCACTGCCTGGGGTCTTGCCATCGATGTCCTCACCCACCGATGACATCTTGCTTGTATTTCTCAAAGGGTGCTTCATCCTCACCCACGGCTGCCCCATGCAAGCACCAGGCATCCCAAAGCAGTAGGGTGGTTGCTTCAGCAAGAGCACAGTGTTTCCCAAAGCTCTTTGACCCCCCCCGTGTCAGCCCTGATGGCACCGCAAGAAAAAATGGTGCAAACGCTTCGAGACCTCCAGGGAAATCACAACCCTGAAGTACTGGCACCTGCGCGACCATAAACCTGAACCCAACCAATTGCATTCATCATTTGCAATCTAATTCATGTGTACTTAAAAATATTTTAACGTAAACACGCTATACCCATTAAATTGGCGCTCCCACATTGGAAGTATTATTTATTTAACTATTTATAACTGCTCCTCCCTGCTGCGTGCATCTGCCCAAATCCCACCACGGGCACCATCCCATCCTTCTCCACCAGGTTCCCACAGGGTTCAAACCGGCTGATGAACGTGGATGAGGGAGTCGAGAAAGGAGAGCGAGGCAGACAACAGGGCAGGTGAGATGAGACTCACAACGCTTCTCGGTTTAACCTGTAATCATCCCCCGGAGGCTGGGGCTGTCTGCGAGAAAAAACTTCCCTTTGCTCTCCAGCCGGTTTCCCCCGTATCGGGCGAAGCCGGGCAATGAAAGCAGCAGTTCCTGCTGGAAAGCAGACAAAGAGTCTGCTTGATTTCCTAAGAGAGGAGGCTGCATGCCAGAATCTGCCCGGCCAGTCATATAATACCCAACCTCGGTTGCGAAAGGCTTCTCACTTTTGTTTCTGGTGCCGGACTAGCAGCTTTGCAGGCTGGTGGAAGATATCGGGCTCCTCCTCTTCCAAATTTCTGTGTCCTGCTGCGACATGGAGCGCTGGGCAAGGTCCTCTGCGAGGCCAGCGTGCCCAGGCTCTGGGTGCTAAATATTTTCCTAAGCAACCCAAAATAAATTGTAACGTCTGCTCCTGGAAGTGCTGGGTGGTGGGGGAGCTGCAGGGCCTTGCAGGGTGGCTCTTGAGTGCAACTGGTTTCCGTGGCATGCTACTGGGACCACCCTCCCCTGGCTTCTGTGACCCCAAAACCTGCTCTTTACCCCTTTGCAGAGGTAAGCATCATAAGCCCCACGGGGTAGGCATGCAACAGTGGTTGAGGGGGCAAAGAAGCCCCAAAACTGCAGCTGCGCTTCATCACGGAGAGAACCAGCTTGGTCCTCCTGAACAGCAATGGATGCACATCCATAAGGTGTAGACCACCGGGAACAAACCGGAGTGCTAAGCTGATGGGATTCACATACCCACGAATATTTGGGTTTATTATCTGCTTTCTGACATCATCTGAGCTGCTGAGAAGCTAAAGTGCTTACTTGGGATTCTCAGGGGTGCCCACGCCACCAGCAGGACCGGAGAACCCGCCCCACCGTCCCTTATCACCAAACCGCGCAGGTTGAATTGTGTTCTTCAGCAATTCTGCTTGGGAGACGGAGTGGGAGCAGCCCAACGCATACATTACCCTTTCCAGCTGCAACGATATTTCTCCTGCGAGGCACAGTAGTAATTATTGTGTATGATACCGCTTGCAAAACGACATACAAGCAACGCTTGCCACAAACTACCTCTTAGCATGCAGTGTTTTCTGATGCTTTGGTGATGACTCCAGCGTGAAAGCGCAGAAAGCTTGAAAACACCCACCCAGAGCCATGGCGAGGTTGGGACGTCTTTGAGACCCAGTGAAAGCTGGACCGACCGCAGCCCACGTGCCGCTTGCCCCGGCTCCCCGGCGGGCAGCTCAGATTCATCCACGCAGCTCAGGTTCATCCATCCAGGTGGCAACACGCATGGACATCCAGACAGCCTGGGGCGTGGAGCTCCAGCCTCGCAACCTCGGTCCCTGCCCACAGGTATGCTTTTCATCTAACGTCTAGGTCACGAGGAGGTGCCTGCTGGTATTCCCCCTGGGAAGCGCAGACCACGACCGCAGAGGAACCAATGTGTTGCAGACGCATCATCCAGGTGTAGCAATTAGCTCACTGGTGTAAAACGAAGCAACGGGTGAACACAGAGACACGTTTCGATTAGGAAGAAGGAAAAAACCAGCTACTTGAGCCACTTGGAGCTTAAGCAGAATGAACGTATCATACTTGAAAGGGTGCAGGAGAGACGGCGCTTCCCAGTCCTGTTTTTAACCAGTGGAGCCCTTGGGAAGGGCTGTGGTGGACTTTGTCCTCAACTAGACGGCTCCGTTCCACCTCTGTGGTCAGGATCATCACGGACACCCCCTTATAAGGGGGCTTTAAAGAAAGATGGGGATGGACTTTTTAGCGGGACCTGTTGCGACAGGACAAGGGGTGACGGTTTTAAACTAAAAGAGGGGAGCTTCAGACTAGATGTAAGGAAGAAGTTTTTTACGCTGAGGGTGGTGAGCCCCTGGCCCAGGTTGCCCAGAGAGGCGGGAGATGCCCCATCCCTGGAAACATTCCACATTAGATTGGACGGGGCTCTGAGCAACCTGGTCTAGTGGAAGATGTCCCTGCTCACTGCAGGGGGGTTGGACTAGATGGCCTTGAAAGGTCCCTTCCAACCCAAACCATTCTGTGCCTCTATGGTTCTATGACCATCCCCTACAACCCTGAGCGCTGTTAAGGCGCAGGACGTGCTGTCCCACTGACAGGGCTTTGCAGATACTCTTGGTGGTCTAACGGACCACCGTTGGGGAACTCCTGCCCCAAAAAGCTCCTGGAAGCCCCACGGTCTGCTAGATGGGTCCTCCTGGGAGCACAAGCCAGTTCTGCTGCATTTCACAGGCTCTCCGCAGAAAGACATCAATAGCAATTTGCTGCTTTTCCAGCGGCCCCTTATCGACCTACTGTCGCAAGTCTTTAAGGAAGATGCCTGAGATAAGATCCATGGGACTGCTCGGCTGCTCTGCGTGGGGAGAGTCACGCACTTCTCTGAGCTCCAGGCAATTGCTACAACTCCACTTCTCTTATTGTCGCAAGGCACGGGGTGGTGAAAACAGCCAAGACTGGGGAAAATGCAAAGTACAAACGAGGGTGTGGGGGATGAGTAATTACGAAACGCTCCACCAGCAAGGCCAGTTTCAGGATTTCTACAATCTGCTCCCATTAGACTTATCAGCTCCTCGACCCAGGACATCAGAAGGTCAGCTGGGCTGATCCTGCACCCACCAACAAGCTGCGTCAGTGCCACCCTCTCTAAAGGGGTCCAAGTCCCTCTCTGGGCACGTCCTGGGAGCTAGGGAAGTCAGGCGAGACCTTTCGCTAGAGAAGAAACAAGTGAGCGCTTGGAAACAGAAGCCCTTTAGATGTCCACAGGCATAAGTGGCATCTTCTCTGCTCACCCATTTGATGCTAAGGTTGCCCAAACACGCAGTTTTGGGGAAAACCTTTCCCTTATGGAGCTGCCTGTGCTCATTTCTGCATGAGGCACAGGTTGTGCCGTGCTCCAAAATGTTATTTGTTGGGCTCCGAAAACCCAGCTGAGCTGGGAGAGGCAGGCTGTGGCAGGCTGTGTCCACTAGCAATGGTCCTTCTCTCTGCTCATCCCTCCCAGGAGATCTGGTGAAGTCTTCAAGCCCATTGAAGACGCACAAGGTGCCACCAGCCCACGCACCTCATAGAGGGGTCCCTCTTCCCAGTTCCCTGACTGGGGTGGCCTGGTGTCAGGCTGGGTGAGAACATGATAAAGAGGAACTCGCGCTGCTCCATTAGGAAGAGGCTACCAGTACGGGTCACTGCTGGTCCCACAAACAGCTGCTCAGAGGAGGTGGCACAGGGGGGAAGGAGCTCTAGGCTGGAGCTACTCACGCCGGCACGGCTGCGTCCAAAGCTGTGTCCATAGGAGGCATGCTCCCTGATGTATTTTGGACAACTTGAAGGAGTTTGTTTGGTGGCACCTACTCCTTTTACAGCGAGGTGGTGCTGAGGAGGAGACTTCTGTTCTCCTATTACCCAACCAGGACTCCCTGGGAGGATGGTAAGAAGAGATTAGTTTGTTTATTGCATCGAGTAAACCAAAGTGTTGGTTATCCTCCTTGTCAGGCTCCTGAGGAACTCGGAGATACTTAACAGCAAATTGAATTAAGGCCAGAGGAACAAAATCCCGTACCCAGTCGTGGGAAACTCCTCCTACTCCCTTCCACTGTAGACAAGGGAAACCATGAAACACGACTCTCTCTCCCCAGATCTGGAACAGCAGAAGGGATTCCTGCAAAGATGGAAACCATTAAGAGGCAATTACTGGGACAATGATGAAGAAAATCTGGTCATTCATCAATCCAGACGCTGCAATCCAACAGTAGCCTGGTGGTTACACATCCCCCGGCTGGAGGTGGACCTTCAGGACCCAAAGGTGGTTGAGACAGACGGATAGAGCCACCCAGTCTGCGCGCACAGGGCCACCGAGCCACCCAGACGGCCAGCTTCATCCTGCCCGGCCGAAGACATAATAACCCTGGGAGAGGAGGATGTGATCTCATCCCAAGGGTCCCGGGGAAACACAAAACATGGAAAGAAACAGCAGCGAGACCATCGCACTTGATTGCGACGGGCTCCACCCTGGCTCGCCCGGACGCTCTCTGCTTTCCTGGCTCTGTGGAGAGAGAGAGTGCATGGCGGCAGACGCAAATAGGAGTGTTTACATCCCATTGAAAAGGTTTTTGGGAAATAACAATGCCTGGTACGGAGGGCGAAGGAGAAAAACAAAACCACGCGAGGAGGAGGGACCATCCTGTGAGATGGTATCTAGCTTCATTTCTTTATCTGCCCTAATTGCTTCCTCTGCCTTCTCCATGGGTCTCAGAGAAACAAGGGTGGCATTTCCCCTCCCCTATTTAAAATATGCCATTACGGTTTTAATGCTGGGACGAAACGAGTCGCGTAGCTTTCCAAGAATCTATGTTCCTGCACATGAAATACTCAACAGAGTAGCTGGGCTCAAAGACATCGTGCTGCCCACCTTGTTTTGGTCTGTCCTCATCCACTCCCACGTAACACCTGATCTCCTTCACCTTAACTCTGCCCTTTGACCAAAACGATGCTGATTAAAGGGAATTTTTGTTTTGCCCACACAAGCAGCACTCCCAGGAGGGTTTTGCCAGCTTAGCTACGAGGGTCTGCGTGCACGGCAGCTTTTTGCACGGCTATTTATTTATTTATTGCATGGCAGGCGTGGAGGCACAGGGGCATCCATGCCAGCAGCTTGGTCCTACAGCCAGACGCGTGCCCGTCCCTCCTCTTTGCAGACCCCTGCTCCCGCACGCTACCTCCTCCCACAGCTCCGAAGGTCCACATCACCCCCCGCATCAGTGTACCCTGCTTGCTCCAAATCCCAGACTTTTCTCCCAGCTCTTCCAGGTCTTCAATCCTCCTCTTCCGGATTCCCATGACATTCCCCCACTTGTTTGCTCTCCTCATTTCTCCTTCCTTCTCCCATGGCTCTGACTCCCAGTCTCCTCTTTCTCCCTCCTTCCCTGGATTCCCTTCCCTCCCTTGCCTGCATCCCTCATCCCACCTCCATCCTTTCCCCCCACAAACCACTTCCCAGTTTGTCCCAGTCCCGCCAGACTGGAGATCAAACCACCACTGCTTTTTGCAGAACCAGATAGAGAGGACCAGAAGGGGACTTTTAGGAGGAAATAAGTCCCCTTCTTCATAGAGGACTTATTTTCTCCGGTCAGATCCGGCCTCACGGAGCGACCTGGGTGGAAGGGTGGTGTGGGGTCAGGGTCCTTTGGTCCCTTTGGTCCCTTGGTGCCTTTGCTCATTCAATAAAGGGAAAATTCTGTCTCATTCTCTGACTAGGAGCATAATCTTAAAAATCCTAGCATCTCATTATACTGCCAAAGACCCTTTTTTGGCTCAAAAAGGCCGATGCTTTTTAAAAGTGAGAGTGATTAAAAAAAAAAAACAAAACCAACACCCAACACGTTAAAAGATACAATTTTCTTTTCCAAACAGCACCACCCTCCTCGCTCATCTGACTGCAGCCGGGAAGGTTTTCCTCTCTCTTCCTCTGAAGGAGACAGTGAAAAGGCAGTGCCCTCTTGAAGTTCAGACGTTAATTACCGTGTTAGAATATTTTGCTAAATTACACAGCATGGCCCCAGGAGATAACAGGCACTAAGAGAAGGGAGGGGAGTGGATACCCGTCTACATGCTGCACCGCAGACTCAGACGTGGGGGAAAGGCAATTAGACGGGGAGTATTTATCCTCCCTGCACCACCACCCCGAGGCTTTCAGTTAGCAGCGCGTACCAAGGCAGGGAAGCGATGGGAGCGTGCCAAGATTTTAAACGATGCTGAAATGGGACCGTCTCTGCCAACCAGACTGGAGGTAGGAGACGAGTCCTGCAGAGGAGCAACTCTCCTGCCTGCTGCCAGCCTGCCGGGTCTGCTCCCCGCTGCCTCTGTGGGGCTGATTCACCGCTCCTGGGCGCTGCCCTCAGTCCCCGGGGTTGGAAATAAGACCATAAAAGCATCTCTCTTGGGTCAGGTCAATGCCCACATCTCCCTCATGGGTGGTGAAGCTCAAGGTGATACCCCCAGGGTACCCACCCAGCCCCAGCAGCAATAACCCCCCCCAAGCTGGAGGGACCTCCATGAATTGGTCCTGCAGCCACAGCCTCCTGCACGAAGGAGTTTTGCAGTTTAATTTGTGCCTCTGTGACGAGCTGCTTCCCGGGGTTTGCTCTGAACCTGCCCTAACAGCCCCGTCTGATGCACCCGTGGGTGCTGAGAGTGGGACGGTGCTGCAGCAAGGCAGCTCCCTCCCACCCCTGGAATCCAATCCCCTTGTATCCAAGCTAGGACATCATGGGTGGACAACCAGATGGGTAAAAAAACTGGTTGGGTGGCTGGGCTCAGTGTTGTAGCTGTTGGGTTACAACCCGACTCCACCTGGAGGCCAGTGATGAGGAGAACCGAGGCGTCTATCCCGGGACCTGCCTTGTTTAGCATCCTTATCCATGACCTGGAGGAGTTGAGGAGCACGCTCTTGTGAAGTTTGTAGGTGACACCATGTTGGAGGGACCACTCAATGTGCTCAAGGAGCTGCCATCCAGAGGGATCTCAGCGGGCTGGAGGAAGGAGTCAAGAGGAACCTTAAACATTCAATAAGAAACAAGCCCTGTGCAGAAGAGCATCAGGGGCAGGGGTAAGGGGTGGGATAGGGTTATTATGGGGGGTGAGAGGGGGCAGAGCCCACCCTGTGGGACCCCAATCGGCAAGGTACCTTGAGGGGAACACAGTGACATCGCCACCTGGCATCCTCTCGAGCTTTGGGTCCCGCAAGCCAGTTTTTCCACCTCCTCGCTCTGCTGCCGTAGGCAACTGCTCAGGTTACCTGGCTGTAAAGCCAGGTCTGACTGCGGAATGGCGTCACGAAAATAAACAAATGCATCCAAAGCAGCACTCGACACCAACCACCCTGGCTGGAAGTGGCTCCTCCTGGCAGAGGGAGGGCGGGAAGGTGGCAGCTCCCAGGCCCAGAGCCACCTCCTGGGTTGGCGTCCCAGCAACATCCGCTGAGGGTGAGATTGAGACACAAAAGGAGCCAAACCTCCCGACGCCACTCATCTGTCCCAGCTTCTGCAGAGCACGACTGTGGCTCCAAGCTGGCTATGATCCTTCCTTCCCTGAAGACCTCAGCCACCACCGAGAGCTGTGCCAGGTCCCTCAGGACCCAGTCCTAATACTTCTTGTTCCCAGCAGCACCAGGGGATGAAGCAGGGAGGGCAGCGAGCTGGACTGGTACATGCCAACCCCGTTGACGCCCACGCAGCCCTGGGCAGCACAGAGCTGGATGAAGAACAGCCAGCTCCAACCATGCTTAGGAAAGGCAAAAGTGGTGATAATCAGTGAACAATAGATGGCAAATAATATTATTTATTATTTCTGTGTCTTCACTAGCCACAGGGCACTTGTTGTACCAGGCACAGAGCTCTGGAACGCTCCTGCCCCACTGATGGATCCCAACCCATTTTCTACATTTTGCTGACTCTGCTGAAGGCCACAGAAAAGAAGAAATACGGCCAGGCTGCAAGAACTAAAGTCCTTTGGTTGTTCTCCTGCTTTTAGTTGGTTTTGGGGGGCGTGCAACGCAACGCGAAGTAGTGTTGGAGCGGGGCTGAACGTGGTCCTCGGTGTTTGGGCATGGGGCAGAGGCTTCGGGGCAGCAAGGATGTCGGCACGTTCACTCCCCACCATCCTGGAAGGGCAGAAGGAGATGTACAGGGACAAATTTGCCGTGGTTTTGCAAAATAAAGTGAGGGCAGAGTTGAGAGCACATGGACTGTAGGGCTGGGAGAAGACAGTGGGACATCCCTCTTGCTTAGACCATCGAGCACGGGAGCCAGGACAACTTCCTAAAAACTGCTAAAAGTGTTCTCATTGAGCCAGATAAAAGATTTGCAGAGGAACGTGGTCCTGGAAGATGCCACCACCGGTCCTGTGTGAGGCCAGCCAGGGCTGGAAGCAGGCAAGGGCCAAGCCTGCGGTGCCCTGCCTGCAGCAAAACTGTCCCCAGGGAAGGCCATTTCCCAGGAACAATGCCCTCTTCCAGCTCGCCCTCAATTCCCCGAAGCTCCAAGGGAAGAATAGGAGGAAAGCTCTTTCTTTTATTTCTATTTAGCTTCTCTGCTTTGTTATTCTTTTCCCAAGCTCCCCACATTTGATGGCTGCAATAGTCCTCTGGTTCTCGTCTGCAAAGGGGCTCTCCTCTGCCCACCATACAAATCCTTCCTTGACCCCAACCATCATCAATGCCGATCTTTGGGCTGGGCTTGGGCATCCCATTTCCCTTCTCCAACTTAAATGACGCAACATTCCAAGCAGAAAAACATGTTTTGATCTAAAGCACCACCCAAACTCACTGTGCTCCATCAAACCACTTCAACGAGAGCTGGACCCACCTTTTACTTCTTTTGGAAAACCACCTCTTTGCCTAAAATCCCGACATCGACCCCACCAGACCTTGTCGTGAGGGCACTCTCCGCCTGCACAAATCTCACCCCAAACCCTCAGAATGGTTCTGGAATTTAAACTTTTTGATTCTTTGGGGTTCCAGCTCCCGGGAGAGGCAGTCACCACGTCAGACACGGTGGTAGACGCTTCCTTCTCCCCCCACCCTGTTTTCCAGCAGGTAGCTCAGGCAACGGGCGCAGGGGAGGATGCGGCAGAGCCCCCCGGGATGAGGGCTCGGCGTGGACCACGTTTGTGCCAAGGGGGGACAGCCACTCCTTTGGCTCCCGAAACGCTGCCCGGGCGAGGCGGCAGCTCTGACCCAACTTTCCTTTGCTTTGATTAAACACCCGTTCCCGTGGCTGACATCAAAACGCAGCGGTCTGCCTGCTTCCCCGAGGACGGTGATGAACGCCGGTTCGATTAACCAGCAAACCTCAGCATTTATCACTCCAGCCTCGCCTGAAATGAACTTCTCTTTTGATTTTTTTTTTTTTCCCCCCCTCCCCCAGCCCACAAAACCAACCCATCCACACCGCTCAATAAATAACACCGGCGTTGCCACCCGATGCCCCAGCCACGTCCCCAGCTCCTCCTCACCGGGCCACCCAGCGCTGATGTCCTCGCTGTCATCCTCGCTTCCTCCCACCCAGCCCCACTCTGCAATTAATGATGGTGTTAATAAGCTTTTACGAGGCGGGGAGGGGAAGGAAAGGAGCTGGAGAGAGGAAGCTTTGCAGGGGGAAGGGAAGAGACATTCCTGCCTCAGTCATCAGGCGACTTTCCCCTTCCTCCTGCTCACTCCCTCACTGACCTTTGGCTGAGTTTGTCAAAGCTATAAAGGAAAAGGGCAAAAGGAAAGAAAAAAAGCAAGAGGAGCTGAAAGGACAGGCAGAGGGAGAGATGTTCTCTCACCTCTGGTAACGATTTATCGTCAAAGGATGGGTGGATGGAGGTAGAAGGAGCTAAGCCGGATTCTGGGTAGAACGGAGGGGCTTTGCTGGGGGATGCCCAAGGCGGGAGGAGTTAGGGGTGAGGGGCTGAGATTGTACATGGGGACGCATGTGCTGACCAGCAGGAAGGGAAAAAAACCCCAGGATGAGCCCTACTACACCTTGTGAACCTGTCCCGAGGCAAGTGGAGGCCCCAAACCTCAAAGACCATGGTGACACCCCCTCCTGCCCTCGGAAACCAGCCCGTGTGCTTCATGAAGCTCATCAAGGGATGAGCGCTCTGCACGATTAGGGAGCTTCCACCACCTCACGGAACACCCGGCAGGTCCAGCCTGCGCCAATGTCCCTGTCCTCTCCTGGGTGCAACCGGAAGAGCTCACCACCACCTCCTCGGCTGCGTCTACAGCCTGGCTTTGGCCCTGGCGACCACCTCAGAGCCTGGCACCTCTCACTGCTGATAAATAGGTGGTCCTGGTCTCCTGGCTTGGGCCTGTGCGGCAGGATTAGCCGACCATGGCAAAAAACGGTGGCAAGATGAAAACCCAGCCCAGAGCCATGGAAAAAGAACGGCATGGGTCAAGGTCACAACCCTGCAGAGCGAGCAGCCACAGATCAACCATTTGGCGGTCGAAGAGCGGGAAGACTCAGGCTCACCCATGCCAGCTAAGCTAAGAGTCTTCTTTGGCAAATGGCACCATGGGGACAGAGCTGTCCTGCTAAGGAAGGGAGAGATGTATTTTTGAGGAGCAAATTTATGTGTGACGTCTTGATATAATTAGTAAAGGCTTTTTATGGAGCTGCCCTGCAGCAAAATATATCCCTGATACGTGAAATTCATGTCCTTCCGCACACCTCCAGGTTGCCACCGTGTCCCCACATACCGGCGAGGCGACATGAGGGACCGTGAGGGCACGGCGAGGGCAGATAGGAGTGGGCAGGGCAAGGTCCTGGCAGAATCAGGGCGGGGTTGTGTCACGACTGTGATGGGAAGTGGAGGGGAACGGGGACTCTGCTAGACGCCAAGATCTTCCCCGTAAGGTGACACATACCGCTGTGGGCAGAGATTTTGGGGAAGTTAGGCTATTCTTAGCATCCCTCTCCCACCTCCTCCGCTGGATATGTGTGCCTCATCGCGATGCCCGGAGTCTTTCTCACCGCTACAGTCACCGTCTGTGAACCCTACCCACAATATCACGGCGAAGAGAAAATGTTTATGATGCGTTCGCATTCAGAGAAAACCTCCCATGCGTGTAAAAAAAAAAAAGTCACCGCCGCCGGTTTCTTTATCCTTCTCTTGCCCAAGGCCTAGCGGAGAACTTATTTTGCAGCGAGTTATTTACGGCCCGACAGAAGCGCTACCGACAATTTGAGATTCACAGCTCCAACCCTGGGCAAGGAAGCAGATTTTTCGGAGAAAGTCTTCTACAGACAGCAGCAGGAGGCAAAAACCATCTTTAAAATAGGACGGGGGAAAGCCCTCTCCCGCTCTACTGAACATTAACGCTTGAGTTGCCTTTTCTGTTTGTCCTCACTGAGGTTTCTGCCACCAACCCGAACCACGGGGAGCTCAGGCTCTGAAACGAGCTCATCAGGAGCTCAGGTTCTGCAATGTCCCCAGCGCTGCTGGCAGGGCTGGGTTTCTGCTGCGCTAGGTGGGGAGTAAGGACATATGGGACCTCACCTCCCTCCCTCTTTCCTCCCCTCAGTCTGTCTCATCTATTCTGGTGGCTTCACCCGCTTTTAAGAAGCTTTTTGGCCACTTCCGTGGGGATTTTCACAACGCTGGGATTTGCAAACTCAAACGTTGGGTTTGCAATCCCAACTGTTGGGCTCTGCAAACCCTTGGAGAAAGGGGTCTTGCTTGGAGCACGTGCTTTTAAGTAGCAGCAACGCAATATGCGGGAAAATCCAAGCATCCCTGCAGACGTAGGTGCTTTTGGGGTGAGAAGTGTTGATGCTGGCAAAGCAAACCTTTAGGAATCATAAAGCCAACATCTCGGGATCATGGGCACCTCAGCACTGCAACGCAACAGCTTGGCCCGCAGGTAGAGAAGGACAAACTCTGAAGGCATTTACCTCCCTGAGGCAGGTATAAATGGGGCAGACAAGGACTCGAAAGGGCTCTCCGGTGCTGCTCCTCATGGTGCCGAAGACCTCGCAGAGAAAGGTGATGAACCCCAGCCAGCGCTCCACGTCCCGCTGCTGCAACTCCTCCCGCATGGTGAAATCCTTCTGCAAGAGGGACAGAGACAACAGGCTGCATCAGCAAAACCGCATCGCCATGGGAGAGGCAACGGCTGTCTAGAGAGAGAATTAGGAGGAAATTGAAACTCAGGGTGGGGGGAGGAAGACAGACAGACTGACTCTTTAGTAACAGCGGGGAGATTACTCAATGCACGCGGAGTGGCTGGAATTTCAACACAGCAAAGCCACCAGAAAGCAGGTACTGTAGAAATATCACCAACCCCTGCAATAACTGTCACAGCCTGCGCTGGAGACAGCGTCCCCCGCGCCCTGCCCTCTCCTTCGGACAGACACGGGGACTGTTTTCCGTATGCACAGCCAAGATCAAATAAAAGCAGCAATAAAGAGGTTAAATGAAACGCAGGGGAAACACAACGGATGCTGGTGGCCGTGCTGGACTTGGTGCTCCAGGTGGACCTGCCCAGCCCGTTCATTCCAGTATCTTCAGCAGATCTGGCTGGGGGCATCCTAATGGCTTGGCTGCTCCCTGGGGTCTCACGAAATTACAGCAGAGACTGGCTCCCTGCCCGACCAGAAGAAGATCAGGCCAGCCCGGGCTTGCCATTAAAAGGTCACCCTGCTCTTGAGCTGATGGTTGCCATGACCAAGGATTATCCGAATGACGTGATTTATGGAGCAAACTCAAGAGGAAGCGTGCAGGCAGATAGCTGCCTCCCCATCTAGGGAGACAAAAAGGGGTTTGCCCGAAGGCAGGATACAAAAAGGGCTGTGTGTGTTGGGAACGTGCGGCGAAGAGCAAGGGGCAACACAGAAAAGCGAAGAAAAACCTTTCTAGAGGATGGCACAAGAGAGCGCATCGCACTCAGAGCCAAGAGGGTTTCCCTGGGCTCTCAGCGATGCTGCAGAGCCCATCGCAAGACGTCCCGCGCGACTTTGCTTGTCTGTCTCCACAGTGACCTTTCCTCGGTATTAAAAATGAGCAGACACTAAGTAGGGGAAAATGAAAGAAGAGGACAAGTTGGTTCTCAACACCGCGCGTCCCCAGCGCGGCTCGCACAACATTTGAAATCCAGCAACGAAATAAATTCTCTTCTATCTTTTTCATCGCAGTTTATTCCTACCGCCCGAGACAAAAGGGCTTTGCTGCTGCGAATGCGCCGACCGGCAGCTGCGCTCAGCAAAGCCAGGGAGATATAAAAGCCACCACACCAAAGTTCGCGCTCACGGCCCGGACAACACACGGGAGATCTTTCTTTTGAAACAAAGGTAAGTAAAGCAGCTGCTAAAGAAAGCCAGGCAAAAGCGCGACGATTATTTCCATGACACAACCCTACGCGTAGAAGATCCAAGACAGGAGCTATTTATATGCCTCATTACAAAAGGAAAAAAAAAAAAAAAAGATAATCTATTTGCATATGCAGGAAAAAGACTTGTAAAATAACCGAGGCACTTATTAACCAAACAGTGATGAGTAATTCCTCTCTACACCCATTTCTATAAGGCAATTGCCCAACTGTTGTCTGCGACTCTGAAGGCAACCTGTAGCCAAATCCTGTTGGGTCTTTGCAGACTCTCTGGGGGAGTTTGCAGGGTTTGCCCTTTCATTCTCCAGCCAGTCCCAGGGCGGTGGCGGAGGACAGAAGGTATTTGCCAGCTCAGGTGATCACCCCAGAGTTACCAAATTGGTCGTTCTGGAGTTTTCACTTGAAAAAGTCAAAGAGAAATGACCTCCTGACTATTGAGAAATCAAAAAACCAAGCGAGAGTATCCCGTGACCCTCATCTACACCAATGGGGACCTCCAGCCTCGCCCACCCATAGAGGTCACCCACTGGCCACCTCCACCCTGGGACAAAAA
Source organism: Stercorarius parasiticus (assembly GCA_013396915.1). Classification (NCBI taxonomy): domain Eukaryota; kingdom Metazoa; phylum Chordata; class Aves; order Charadriiformes; family Stercorariidae; genus Stercorarius; species Stercorarius parasiticus. The sequence continues at coordinate 74,285 of VWZL01001962.1, forward strand.
GCACCCTTTGAACCCTTCCTTGATGCTCCGAGACCTCTCCATCCCCTGGCACTGAGCTGTCTCCTGCACCTCATGCAGCATCCCACCCGGCTCCAGCCCCCGAGCCATCCTGCCCCTCCCAGGCTGGATACCCCCCAGGAGCTCCCTTGTCCTGCCTGGGAAGGTCCACACTGATGCGCTCGGGGAACCAGGCCATATTTCAGGATCCCTGGGGCACACTGGGAAGTTCCTAGGAGCTCAGGATAACCGCATGGGCTCTGCGGTCCCAGATTATTGGGAAAGAGTAAAAACCACCGCAGGAAACTCTCCTCCTTCCCGTTCCTGTTTCAACCATATCGCCCTGCTCCGCAGCCTTGCAAGAGAGAAAAATGAGTCTTCAACATTTCCGCTTAAAAAAAATATTTTCTGTAAAAAAACCCCATCAAACCAACCATCCAAATAAAAACTTTCCATAAAACAACCACCAAACCAAACTCATCAGGCCTGGGATGGGAGCCGGACAAGGAAGGATGCCACCACCCAGCACCCTCTTTTTTTCATCCTACTGCACCCGGTGGGTGATGCCACCCAGCAGAGACATCAATGAACACTCTGCCCTCAACTTTGCAGCTGAAGAAGACCCCCTTGCAAAAGAAAAGGGACTGGGGTCCTCTCCTAATGCCCCCCACCCCCCCCCGCCCCAAGTCACAAAAAAGCTTGTGCAGACTTTGATGGACCCCCATGAAGGATGGGGAGCTGGGGATGGAATATGGGATGGAAGTGATACCACAGTGGGAATGATTTTGCTCCATTTGCAGCCTCGGGTTGGGCCAAATTTCGCAAAAGGAGATTGTTTGCAGGTACTCTGAAAAAACGGGGAGTGATATTGATTCCTTTGACAAAGTAGGAAAAGCACCTTGCCAGAGGTAGGCATTACATTTTTTGGACCATGCCTGCCTACAGGCAAGAGTTGGGCTTGTCAGGAGCTGAACCTCCATGGTAGCCGGACGTGCTTTCCTGAAGCATCCTGAGATATCCATCTGCTTTGGCCCCGCGTGGTGGTGCTACAGCAGTGTCATGGCACGCGCAAGGAAGGTAGCCCAAGGAGTTTCATCCTTACATTTGGCCTTCAGACAGTAGGTTTGACCACAACCACGGAACACACAGAGGGGCAAGCCAACAGGAACACCATCGGTGCAGAGGTGTCCCACCTCCCTTGGGGTTCCCGCGTTTGAGGAGATCGCTGCTGTCATCTTGGTAATTTGGTCAATGGAGTTACAGGTGCAATTCACCCGGCTGCACGTTGGCTGTGCTCCCAGGAGGACCTGCAAGCCATCATGCCGGGCAAGGAGAACGTGGAGAGCAACTCAGTTGCTTCTCCAAAGGGTGTAGAACCAAAATAGATGAACCAGACCAACAGAGTGAGAGAGGTGAAGAGCTGGCCGGTAGCGAAGAGTGGCTCAGCAGAGAACAAAACTCATGTCCCATGTACCCGGGGGACATTTGATGGAGCCGTGCCCTGACCCGCAGACCTCCACACCACTGATGAGAAGCCTTGAGGAGGGTGAAGAGCGCTGAAACCAGACGGCCGGGTCACTGCCCTGCCCAGTGAACTTTATTTGCTCTGGAAATGCCTCACAGAGTTATATAAAAATAACCTGTGGATTGGCTTGCCCCATGCTTAGGTGGTGATGTCAGGGCAGTAAGCAAATTATCTTTCATCAGTTTGGCTGTATTTTTAAACACAAATTGTATTACTAATTTGGGGGTGCCCTGGCCTGTAGATAATCTGGGCGCGTTTACTGGACGACCTTCCTTCAGCGCCCATAGTTTAAAATAAAATGTATTTATACCAGGTAGGAGGGTTGACCTCTCTTCTCTGCCTGGTTTGGGAGAAGAGTTCATTGGAAAACCATGTGGCAAGTGGAGGGATGCCAAGGGGACCTCTAAAGAGGTCTCTTACAGGACAAGTTTGGGGCGTAAACCTGAAGGCCAAGCATCTTCATCGCATTGGGCCTCACCATGCGTAATGGGTAGGTCAGGGGTGGCCTGTGTTCATGCGTGACAGAGACGGCCCACGGCTCAGCCCACCTTCTGACTTCTCCCGTTGGACCCTTTCTAAGCTTGGCTGAAGCTCCTGCCAGCAATGGAAATGGAAAACACCTTTATCTTGGGGCTCTTCACTCTTGCACCCAGGTGAAAGCCCACTCCTCATGTCAGCGTAGAAGCAGCTCATGCAACGCTATCCCTTCTTGGCCCAGACGTGAGACCTCTGCAAGACCATGACCAAGCTAGAAGAGCCAAAAGGACTGGCCACTCCATGGGAGAGGAGGAAAATCCATCCTCTACCATTTTTGGTGGGCAGCAGAGTCAAGCGGGACGAGAAGTAGCATTTTGCCATCAGATCTAAGCCCTCGCTCCAGCCCAGACAGCTGCAGCCGAAAATTCATCCCTTGGGAGTTCGCCACACTTTTTTTAAGATGAGTCCCAAATAACTTTTCCCCGGATCTGGGCCCACCGGCTCATGGGCTGACTCTGTCAGCAGCCAAGTTAGAGGGCAAAAGTTTAGCGTGGGATAAAAATGAGGGTTAATTTAAGCATCGCCACCTTCTGATGGAAAAAAAAATAAAAGAAAAAAAGACACAATTTGGGCTTGTTGCTCTGTAAACACAGGGCTCTTCCCCCGGCAGCTCTGCCGTCCCCTGGTCTGCTGTTTATTCAGTCAGCGTCAAGGAGGCAGGAAATACTGAGTCAGAAATACTGCGCAAAAAGAAATATATAACGCTTAGATATCGGTGCTAGGCGCTATATAAAAAGCCGAGAGAGGCTGTGCTAAATACTTGATCTTACTGGCAATGCGCTACAAAAGGCTGGAGCCTTAAATGGCTCTTTGGAAAGGGCCTGAGATAAATAAACCAGGTCGGAGGAGGGAGGTGGTGGGTAGCGGCTGGGACAGCATCCGTCCCTTGTCGCTCTCCTGGAGGAGCACACCCTCCTCCCCAAACCCTCCTAGAAAGGGCTCCGATAAATGATATTTTGCACGCTTAACATTGCTGCATTATTCGCTGTTTATAACTTAAATAATACTTGTATTTAGGTCCTGGCTTGGAGGAGGCTCTGGAGCACAGCTTTGCTTTCTGGGGAGTATAACCCAGTGAGACGAGTAGTTTAGAGCACCGGCATTCAGAAGAAGCTCAGGAGGTGCTGGAGAAACCAGGGAGTGATCAAACACCTCCGCCCATGGATGTTCGGGGTCTCACTGAGCACCTCGAAGCAGAGCTACCACCCACAGCTTCATCGGGAACATCTCACTCCACATGGACACCACTACACAAGCTCCCTTGCTGTACTAAACCACTGGAGATGGTGGGACACGAGGTGGGACTACCAGCTCTTCCATGGGTTCTTCTCACCCACAGCAACACTCCCAGCCTCTCTGCCTGCACCGCGCTGACACTCCCTGAGGACTGAACCATACCGAGATGCCACCGCACCATCCCTGCCCATGCTACTGCCAGCACAGGGACAATAAGACAAAGCAGAGTAAGGGGACGACAGAAAACCTGCTTTGCGTCAACAGCTTCCACGCAGGACTGGGAAACAGCAGCTCAGGAGACTGCGATTTATTTCCAGTCCCGTGTGGGCTTCTGTCACCTCTGTACCCTCATTTCCCCGCTGGCAAATGGGAACGATTTACTCATCTTCCTCTGCAAAGTGCTTTGGGGCGTGTGACTGAGACATGCAAATCACGGCAATTATTATTATTACTCCAACAAAGGAGCTATTGACATTTAAAGCAGATAAAGCTTTTAAATTACAGATGACACCCTGTGCCCAGCCTCGCAAAGGTCCTGGCTTCACCCAGCCATGAGGCATTTCACTCGCACAGACTTTCATGGCGCCCGTTCCTCCAAGCTGGAGCTGCACCAGATGAACGCGCACCGGCTTCTTCTCGGGGTCACCTTGGGAAGTGCAGCAAATCCTACCGGTGGCCTTCAGCGTGGACCTGGTTTCATGATGGCCACAGCTCTGCGAAGGTTTCTAATCACAGAGGTCTCCAAAATGCATCGCAAGGTGAAGGTCCAGGTTATCAGGACTGTGGCCACCCTCCTGCAGGCACCTACCACCCATCGGTCGACCACCAGATGATATATGACTTGCATTAAATGCCACTGACTAATTCTACAAGAACAGCTCACCAAAAATCCTGCAGCCATCAGACAGACACAAATAGTGCTTATTCCTCTCGAAAGGATTTGGGCAGGAAGGGGAAAGCAAGGTCAGAAAACTCCTGGTTTTTCTAAAGGAGATGCTAAGCAAACTCCCAGAATAAGGAACATCCGTGAATTTTGAATTCCTCAGGTTTGGGTAACCGAGGCAGCTGATAACCAGAGCCAACAGGAGCTGTGGGTACTTCCCGTGTCTCCAAACACCCCGAGGTGACCAAGCGGGTGGTCACTTGAACCTCCTGCCCCCTGGTCTCACCATGACCTCTCTATCTGGCTGCAAATCTGGGATCAAGAGCAATTACCCACCCAATGTGGGCGTCTCATGGCCTGAGCCAGCGATGTCTCTGAGGTCCTCGGAGGCTGCAGAGGCGCAAGCAGATAATTCTTGATTTAGTTGAGGTTTAAAGCAGCCAGGTGGGAACGTAATGACGGAGGCGCAAACAGAAAAGCGATGCTGTTAACCTAGCAGTTGCTAGAGATCTTGGAACACTGTCTCAGTGGAAGCTCGGAGATGACCAGGAGGCTGAAGTAGCATGGTCTGCACACCACAAACAGCAAACACCATTTCGTCCTGGTGTAAAAATCTTTAATGACCCTCTGAGTGCAGAGAAAGCAGAGTAAGGAGAAGAGGAAAGGAAATCCCTTGGTCTCCTGTTACCTCCTTCTCCTTTTCTCTCGTGGAGGGGAAACATCAGAAATGAGACGCGGCCACATCCTGGGAAGACACCGTGTCCCACAGATCAGCAGAGCTTACGGCTCTCATTTCCACCAGAACACATTCGCATCTCCACTGACTTACCAAGGCTTATACCATGTTATCGCAGGACTATTTCCAAGTAGGACAACGCACAGAGCAGAAATTCTCTGGAAAAAGAGAGTGGGATGCTCTGGGAGCTCTGGTTGCTTCACCAGAGGATGTCTGCCAGCACCTCCTCCAGCAGCACCCAGGTGACAAGAGTTGTCTTCCTCCTTACTTAATTTTTATTGCCACCCTTCCTATCTAGCACCGTCCTGGATTCCCAAACACGCGCCAGGGTGTCAGCTCAGCTGGATAACAGCAGTTTATCACCACTTTCAAGCCCTGTTATCCCATGAACCCAGACACAATCGCACGGCCAAATGTCATCGCCTGCCCCCAGCCAGATCTTACAGCGAGCAGAGGGACGCGGACCCACAGCAGGACACACGGACATCGGGAAATAATGATACTTTGGAGAGCCAGAAGCCAGCCTCTCAGTCCCGTGGAGAGGGACTGGCAGGGAGACAAGGGCCCATGAAGAAATACAAATTAATTTTCTTGCTGGGTTGTCGTCAGAGCAGCTGGGACCCAGTTCGACCCAGTTTGACCCAGCTCTGCAGACACCCCATGGCTGTAATGCCCGGAGGAGGCAGCTCCCGCTCGGCAGGCTGGCTCCTCTGGAGTGTTGCAGAAGATCCTCGTTATATTCGTTTAGGTCCCGGTGCTGCGGGAACCCTGTGGCAGCGACGTGTCCTTTGCCTCTGCGAGCGTGCGTGGGAAAACCTCGGGTTACCTTTGGATGCTGGGAAACACCACGAGTCCTTTCCCGGGCAGCCATTCCTGAGACAGGGACAAAGCATCCATGGCCCCAAAAGCATCCCGTCCCCGGGCCAGCAATCCCCTCCCTGCTACACCGAGGCGGTGGGAAGAGAGGGGATGAAACACAGCGGATCCCTGCCCGTCCCAGCATCCACAGCGGCTCTGGCACCCCCACTGCATGGAAAAATATATTAAGATAAATGTCCTAGCCCACAGGCCACTTTCCCCGAAGCATGAGCTCGGGGTAAAACCACGCTGGTTCGAAGAAATCCCCCAAAAATGTGTATAGGGGCTGTTTTATACGGGTGGGAATGGTTTGATGGACGGTTTTGAAGCCCTTCCCCGCATCAAGACAAGGTCTGAGCCCCAACACCATCCCCGGCGTCTGCTCAGAGGCCCCTTTTGTGCCTGAAACAATGCCCATCCCGCGCCCAAGGCCAACTTGGGGTGACGACCAAGACCTCTGTGGAGGCTGATGGATAGATCCTGCTTGCAAATGCCGCAGGCGGAGATGCCCAGCCTTGCACCCCGGGGGATGCAGCAGGGACCAGCTGGATTTTGCCAGCAGGCTGCGTTTCTTATTTTAAGCCCTGCACATGCCATGCGTCCTCTTTATAAGGCGGAGGTGCCGAGGGGTCTGTGGAGACGGGCCAAGTTTGCAAACAGGGATATAAGGGGAGGAAAAGTGGCCGTGGAGGCAGGTGCTGCTTCATCCAGGCACCGTGGCTGGAGAAATTCTGCTTGCATTTGAACCGAAGCTGCACCAGCCTGACCATGGATGAATGAGAGCAGGCTGGAGAAAAAAAAAAAGCAGGCAGCTAATCCCGTTTGCCGTCGGGAGCTTTTCTGCGCGGGTGCTCCTCGGGCTCAGCCCTAGGAGGGATTTTCCCGGGTGCCTGGGAGCTGGCAGCAGGATGCTTTCCCTGTGGGATGCTAAGACCTTTCTAGAAGCGAGTCCGTGCTTGGTGGTGCTTCAGCACGGGGTGGGACCATCGCTCTGCTGAGCTGGCTGCGGCGTGCAAGACACCGAGGCTTGACCTCTGCTTCTCTGCAGCCAGGACCTATGGATGAATGAAGATCTGGTGGCCTCCTCCATCCCCAAAACCTGCCCCTGAAGCGGAAGGTCCTGAGCTGGGTGGCACAGGGAAGCGGACAACCTTTGGATGGACCTCAAGGTACACAGATGGGGACAAACAAGTCCAAAAGGCACAGGGCATTATAGAATCGAATGGTTTGGGCTGGAAGGGACCTTTAAAGGCCATCTAGTCCGACCCCCCTGCCATGAGCAGGGACATCTTCAACTAGATCAGGTTGCTCAGAGCCCCGTCCAACCTGGCCTGGAACGTTTCCAGGGATGGGGCATCTGCCACCTCTCTGGGCAACCTGGGCCAGTGTCTCACCACCCCCAGCATAAAAAATTTCTTCCTTAATATCTAGTCTGAATCTTCCTCTTTTAGTTTAAAACCATCCCCCCTCGTCCTATCGCTACGGGCCCTGCTAAAAAATCTGTCCCCATCTTTCTTCTAAGCCCCCTTTAACGACTGGAAGGGGCTCTAAGGTCTCGCCGGAGCCTTCTCTTCTCCAGGCTGAACAACCTCGACTCTCTCAGCCTGTCCTCAAAGGAGAGGTGTTCCATCTCCCTGATAATTTTTGTAGCTTCCTCTGGACCTGCTCCAACAGGTCCAAGTCTTTCCCGAAGAGAGAACTCCAGGGCTCCACTATGGCCAGAGATCTCTGGCTTCCTCCTTTAAAAGAAAGCAAATAAAAAGAAAGATGGATGCGTGAAAACGCGGCGGGTGGGAGAGCCCGGGGGGGTCCTGCGGGCAACCGGCCAGATTCCTTGTGGGATGGGGTTTTCCCTTCATCTGCCCAGAGACTGAACCGCACGGGCGAGGAGGGCATCGGAAGGGTTAAAACAGACTCGCAGCCAGAGACATTCGTGGCACCCAGAGTTCGTGTAAAGTTTCATACCGGGACCCTTTTCTAAATTCTTTCGGTCATGGGAGAAAACATTGCAACTGTTTAGTCTGCAGGGAGGTGGTGGCTCTGGCCCAGCACTCGACGTCGCTGAGCAAACATGCTGGAAAGCAAAGGGGCTGGCAACCCTCTTATCTCCTCCGCCTGCTTTTCACCCCGACTCTCCCACCGCCACGGCCAAGCATCTGATGGGCATCGGCTACCGGAGCTCCCTGCTGGAAAAGCAGCTCTGGGCTCCCGGGGATGGGGGACAAGCCATCACTGAAAGACGGGACTTGGAGGTGAAGTACCAGCCCGCTCAAAAATGCTATTTACACAAAAGAGCTCAGAAAATCTTTCTCAAGGGCTAATATTTACAAATGCTACGAAGCCAGGGAGTTTCTGCTATAGCAAATGTTGTATTTGGCTAATTTTTTTTTTTAAATGGATGTAAAAGATGCATTAATCTTTTCTGCTCATCCCCTGAAGCACGGAGGTATGGAGCACGCCCTACGCACCCTGCAATGCCTCCGAAGCTGCCCGTCCACCCTGCAAAAGCTGAAAATCACAGAAAAGAGCTGCAGGAAACAACACGAACCTGCAAAACCCTTCGATCCCTCCAAACTTTCTGTCTCTAAAGGGATGCTCATGATTTCCACGGCATATTTTGCAGCGTTATTGGCAGAGCGGCTGACTGCGAGCATCACCGTGTAAGACCGCCGGACGGCAGGGGCCGGGCTATTGAAGAGACGCAAGAAAACACACCTTACTCTTATTAACGAAGCAGAAATGGAAAGGTTTTGTTTTTCCAGCCAGACACTATATCCTTAGCTGGTGCACGTTTTGCTCTTGCCGTCTTCGCTTTCAGTTCCTGCTCCTTCTGGACTGGAGGTGATATCGCTGGGTTTCGGTTCCCAGCGCTGCTAGAGATGCATCTCCTAGCCCCTCTCTATTAAAAAAAATAATAAATAGAGCTCTAGCAACTAGGAAAAAAAAAAAATAAAGCAAGCAAAGTGGAGGATTTTATCACTGGGAGGGGAAAAGGAAGCGTTGGTTTCGGATGCTCGGCAAGGGGGGGAGAGCATGGGGGAGGATCCCATGGGTAGCAGCACCGTCGATGAGACCAGCAGATGTGTCACGATGGGGTGGCATCATCCAGCCACGCATTGTTTGGTCCCGTCCTCGAGACTCGGATGCTGCGTTTCGCACCGGGATCAGCCTGACAAGGACCTGAAACAGCTCTCATGCGTCTCATTCCTCACCCCCCCGCGTATCCTCTGGCTCCTCCGCATCCTCTGGCTCCTCCGCTCCTGAGACTCGTCCCACCAAAGCCACTTCACACCATGGTTTTGCATTTGCTTGTTTAAATGGCAGCAGCAGGAAAAGATGCGGCAGTGCCAAACGATACCCTCGGGGGAGGTAAAGGGGATGTGGACTCCACGGCATCATTGATCCTCCAGATCCTGATTTTGACAGGGAGGTACACACAAAAATATCCAGCAGTGAAAAAACTAAGCCTAATCCTGGCCGGGGGGATGCTGAGGGTGCCCACGCCGCGACACCCACGCCGCGACACCCACGCCGCAGATCCCACGGGACTGTCCCTTCAGGGTGCCACCGCAGCAGGCCAACTATAACGACCAGCCAAAATCCGCTCGGGGCAGCCTGTGCTTGAGCATGTCAATCAAGCCCACACAGTTGGAAACCGAATTTGGTACAAATTCTTGCGGCTCAGCTAGAAATCCTTAAAAAAAAAAAGAGATTTCCTGCTGGTGAGCACAGCAGCATCCCCCGTATCCCGCGTGCCCGCGGCCGAGCGATGCCGGGGATGGGCAAAGCACAAGGTATCCCATTTTCCTCCATTCCCAGGAAAGAGAAAGAGGCGCTGCCCTCTCCAACGTCCTTCTACCCAAAGCCCAGCTCTGGGCTGACGCTGGCACCTGCATCTGCTCTGGCCTTGGCTCAGGAGGTGACGTCCCTGGTGCCACAGTGCTCCTCTGCCGGAAGGATGCTTCGTCCCTGAGCAAAGGGACTGGGGGACAGAGGGGTTTGTAGGATGGGTCCCAGGCAGGGTCATGCATCGCAAGGTCCCAATGAGCTTCCAAAAATCCTGTTCCCAGGCAAAGGGAACCAGCTAAGGGCAGAGCTGGGCATGGCAGGGTGGCTGTGGGCACCGGCAGCAGGCATCTTCCGACCCCGCAGCATCCCGAAATCCCCACCTCGGGGCGGCGGCAGCAGCTCGAGCTGGATTTATGCCGGAGCAGGCAGGAGCAGATGGTCTGGCAGGAGGGGGCCTTAGGCCGGCTGAGTCCCTGGGCTGGCAGGAACGTGTTCCTGCATCCTGGGGTTGGCTTTGAGCCTTGCAGGAGAAAACGGAGAGCCAGAGCTGATGCCTGTCCGGCCAGGTCGGAGGGGATCTCAGCACTGAAGGGCCCCCCCTGCCTCCAGCTCAGCGGGTGGAGGGGGGTCCTCTGGTATTTCCTCCCCTCTCAGTCAATGGATAAATGGATTTGGAGGCTTTTTTTGTTTTTTTTTTTTTCTGCTGCCTCTCCTACCAAAGCCCCAGGGGGACCCTGCGTGGCCCGGAGCATCCTCACCCACCAGCAATGGTTGGATCTGGCCCAGAGCCGCAGGCAGGCCGCAGGCAGGCTGCACA
>VWZL01001962.1:90447-100981 GCA_013396915.1 Stercorarius parasiticus
TTATTAAAAGAAGGTATCAGCCTTCTGTTTGATGTGCTGTTGGCCGCGGTTGCTAAGGGGAGCAGTGTACAATTACAGCCCCAGTGATGTCCACTCTAATAATACACTTGGCTCTGCATAGCTCAGATGCAGACACAGCTCTGCTATAAAGAGCACGGCCATTTCAACGGAGGAATACTCCAACTTATGTTACATGTGTAGGGTTTGCGGCACCTCGCTTAATATCCCCCACACCGGGAAAAAAAAATAAAAAAAAAAAGCACCGCAGCCTGGCCACGCCAGTGAGCGGAACTATGCCAAGCAAAAACCTCTCACAGGAGACTTACTTCCAATTTGTTAATTAAGAAGGAAGTTCTAGAGCGACGAAGAAACTATATATGTGTTCACCACGATGTTCTCGCATATCTCCATCCTCCCAAGCTCCCTGGGACCGATTTGGCCAGGTCCATCCCAAAGGCTTGCGCAGCCCAAAATTGCTCCTTGTACCAAACTCCATGAGCAGAAAATCAAAGGCAATTAACATCCCCCCCCGCCCCCGCCAGTGCTGAGCCCCCATGTGGCAGCATCTCCCCGAGCTCAACCAGCCACCCACCCCAAGACTCCCCTTTCCGCATCTCCCTTCAGCATCCCGAAAGGTTTGCAGGGCCTAAATTCAAGACTCAGCCAAGATTTGGGACCACAACACAGAGCGAGGGATAAATTCACATCAGAATTTTCCCTGACAGATCCCCTTAGAGCCTGCAACGGTGTACCGCCGGCCGGGGGGATGCTCTGTAGAAGAGCTGCCGGCAGGGAGGGGGGTGACGCGATGGCATTCCTGTGCCGCAGCGCTGGCATCTGTTTTGGGATGAAAACAAGTCCCCTGAGATAAGCTGTCAACGTGTGCAGCCCCCGAGCCGCGAGCACCTTGTCAACAGCTGAAAAGACAAGAGGAACCAGGTTAAAAAGACAGTTTGTTGCCCGTTCCGTGGGAAAAATCCTTGCTGGATATAGGGATGCTGTCTGTAGGTACCGGGATGCTGGCAGGGTGGCTCAACGGGTTAATGCATTAATTTATGAGATCCTCCGGTGGGGCTGAGCCGTTGCCATCGCAGTCCCAAGAGAAAGGGACAAACAAGCCCCTACAAAACAGGAGCATCTGCCGGGAGCAGATGGGGGGGCGAGCGGTCCAGCCCCAGGCGCCAGCAGCACAAGGGGGGGGGGATCACGTTGATCCCAATTTATCACACCCCGGCAGAATAATTCCCCAGCTCGCCGGTGCCCGGCAAGCCGAGCTCCTTACGTCCGAGGATCAGATTAGTCTGAAAGGTGCTAGAGAGACATAAATCCAGCTCTGGAGCAAGCGTTTTATTAAAGTTTCTTTTTTTTTTTTTTTAATTAATGGTAAATTATCTAGAAATGGCAGATGGAAAATATTTGATGGGCTAGGACTGGAGCTGGGTAATGTTATATTATCAACTATATATATCGATATACCATATTGATACTGATATAGCAACACTGTATCATCAACCATACATCAATATATCATATTGATGTATTAATGCATCAAGATATATCCGCATTAGTCCATAAAATCCATGTATTATCCAAGATACCATATTGATACTGATAACGTATCATATAAAAACACCATCAACCCCCTCGTTTCACATCAAGGCAACTCCAATGAGGTTTTCGTGCTTCATACCCAGGTCTGTCTCCAGTCAGGGGTATCAAGCCCCAGAGTATCACAAAAATTCCCAATTTAGGGCTTGACCGAAGGATTGCATGAATCTGTGGGGAATGCATCCGATTATTTTGGTCGGAAAAAGAAACTGTGCTTGGAGAAAGTCAAAGCCCTTCACTATCAGAAAGGAAACGTTAAATCATTGAATTTCACGCAGCGCTTTGCTTTTGACCTGTAGTGATCCGTCGCCTTTTGCCCCATCAAGACAATTTTAACAGATGTGCAGTTTGGGGCTGAGCAAATCCCTTTGGCGTATTTTTCCGCGCTCCAGCACATGAACTGGGTCACCCGCACACCTTGCACAGTCTTGGCATTTCATTTCTTCCCACCTTTCCACAACGGACATCGCGCTCCCGTCACACCGACATTGGCTACGTGTTCCTGGAAAGCATTTTGGGACTCTCTGGAGATAGGAGATATATTATTTATCCTACATTCGGGCTATGAAGAGCTGAATATGAAGGCAGTTGTTACTGCACATGATGCTCCAGTATAAATCAGTCTACTGGGTCTGTCGGTAGGGGTGGAAATGCTGGGGCAAGAGAAGAAAGCAAGTTGGAAGAGTCCTTCCTAACCCAGAAGGATGTCATCATCCTCAATTTTTGGGTAACACCCTGCTGTTCCCCGGCCATCGCTCCTGGACTTTACTTTGGATTTCTTAGCATCGCTCAGCCAAACGGGGAAAGACACAGGAACGACCTGGCACGGGAAGAGCGGGATGCACGGAGGGTTTAGAGCCCCCTCCAGCCCCTTGCTGCTACATCTCAGACTGGTGCTGACCGCAATTTGTCTCCTCCCGCTTTATACTCGCTTTGGAAATAAATCGATTGGAAAAAAATCACCGCCTGGTACACGCAATGGGCAGATGCGTCTGCTGCCCAAGGGCTTTGTAGGGGAAAGCGGAGAAGAAGCGGGCACAGGGAGAGATGCTGGGTTTGATACGCGCCCAGAGCAATGACGGAAGCAAAACCGGACCAGTGACTTCGCCGAATTATCTTAGGTTACATTAAATATTGGTATTTTCATTATTTTAGTTTGCTCTTTATTGCCCTGCTTGCTGTGTTGCCCAAAAGCCAGCTCAGCCCGCACGAGGTACAGGCAGCCAGGCACGGCGTCCAAGAGATGATCACCAACAAAAGCAGAAGGGCAAGAAGATGTGTCAAAAATCGGAGTGATGCTGGGGGCCAAATATGTTCAGAGAACAGAGAAATGAAAGGAGAGCTTTGTCCATGCCTCAGATGACACGTGTCGGGGAAGGAACGGCCAAATGGAAACGCATATGAAATTAAGGATGGAAATCCATGGTTTCAGCCCTACATGGCCTGTCTCCAGAGAGGCAGAAAGACAGAGGTCCGTGTGACACCCTCCCTAGAAAGCAACCCCCCTTTTGATGGTGGCAGTACAGTAAAACATGCTCCCCCCAGAAAATCGCAGGCAGTTGAGGACAGCCCCGTTTCCCCATCATCCACCGTTATCATGGACCAGTTATCAGAGCCATTGCTTTTTTCTCCCCTCGAACTTTGCTCTCGTTGATGGTTTTGGAGCAGAACAGTCAACCAGTGCTACGTATACCAATAAACACAGGATCACAGAACTGTAGGGGTTGGAAGGGACCTCTGGAGATCATCTAGTCCAATCCCCCTGCCAGAGCAGGGTCACCCAGAGCAGGCTGCACAGGAACGTGTCCAGGCGGGTTTGGAATGTCTCCAGAGAAGGAGACTCCGCAGCCTCTCTGGGCAGCCTGTGCCAGGGCTCTGCCACCCTCAAAGGAAAGAAGTTCCTTCTCAGGTTTAGGTGGAACTTCCTATGTTCAAGTTTGTGACCGTTACCTCTTGTCCTGCCACTGAGCACCACTGAGAAGAGTCTGGCCCCATCCTCCTGACACCTACCCTTTAAGTATTTATAAGCATTGATAAGGTCCCCCCTCAGCCGTCTTTTTTCCAGACTGAAGAGACCCAAATCCCTCAGCCTTTCTTCATGAGAGATGTTCCAATCCCCTAATCATCTTCGTAGCCCTTTGCTGTCCCCTCTCCAGCAGTTCCCTGTCCTTCTTGAACCAGGGAGCCCAGAACTGGACACAGTACTGCAGATGCAGCCTCCCCAGGGCAGAGCAGAGGGGAAGGATGACCTCCCTCCATCTGCTGGCCATGCTCTTCTTGATGCACCCCAGGATGCCACTGGCCTTCTTGGCCACAAGGGCACATTGCTGGCTCATAGTCATTCTGTTGTCACCCAGAATAATTAGCAAAGACACAAATTATTTAAGTCTGGGTTGCAATCAGAAACCAGGTGATGCAACCAACAGCCTACTCAGAGACCACGACTTAACGTGATAACTCAGGTGCTGAGATGGACTTCAGCCGAAAAGAGCGGCAAAGACCCTCCACTGTAAGACCCTCCATGTTCACTTCTCTTCATGCCATGGGGATGCTGCCACAAGTCACCCACCCATTTCACAGATGGGCCCTGGTGTGAGAGATCGTAATTCCACGTACAGCTCAAGAAATGGGAATGAAGAGCAACTTGACAATGCCCTCAGTGCCACGTTATCTATGGTAACCACTAAAGATGTGCACACAAAAAAACCAGCAGGTACGCTTCTGTTGTCCTCTCATCAACTGGCTTCAAAATGAATTTGGTAACAGCTCAGCTCCTGTCCAAATGCATGGTAAGATCAGGCAGGGTGAAGCCGCAGGTATCTACCCAACTAATTTTATCTCATTACCTGCAACATGTTGAGGAGCAGACTCCGGAATTTGGTTCCTTCCACCATGAAAAGGGCCATTTTGTCACAGAGCTTGGCTGCCGTGGAAGCAAAGCTGCGGTCTGTCACCGCTTTCTGGTAGATGGTCTTGACTATCTCCCCTAGCATTTCCTCAGAGTTGGTAGAATTCTGGGCTTCCTCCATAAAGGTGGTGAGTTTGGAGTCAACATCACTGCTGTTGTTCCTCATACTGTTGAGGATTTCAATTAATTTGTCCATTTTGTTCTTTTCAGGATTGGTGGTTTCCACCGTGACTTCGTCCTGGTCCGTGAAAAGGGAAAGACAAGGCATCTGTTACACAAGGAAAAAACAGATATATCAGCCCTTGTCCTTCCGCAAACAGCAAAGGGGGAAGGGGATCGGGGAGACATATAACAGACATAGAAAAAGCAAAGCATCATTTAAAGGTACAACGGTGTCATCTCAGCATTGAAAACCGCAAGTGAACGAGTCTTGCCCCAGAAATGTTCTCTTTCTCCGTTTCCCACAGCACTTAATCCCAGAGTCCTCCCCCTCGGCTCAAGGAGAAGATGGGCTCCATGGTCCTGAGCCAGGATGCCAAGGTCAGACCACTCCTGACTGCCTTCGGCATCTTGGACAGGTTTCTGGAGGCGTCTGCAACGTGGTGATAATGGATATATTTTTGCCTCTATTTCGAAAGCGCACTGATGTTTGCAAAACGCTCGGATAACAATCCTACAAAAATATCTACTTTTTAAAAAGATATATTCCACCTTCTAAATTGAGATCAAAGATGTCACATCCTCCCGGCATTCGAAAAGCTCTTAACTTTTCCATCTCTTGACTGTTACGCTTCTCACTTCCTGTCACTACCATCGAACTTATCGCTTCTTTTCAACATTTAATTAGGCATTTGTCCCTTTCCCCCAGCGTAAGGCACGCATCCTGCTTGTTACAGTCTGCTCCCTTCCCTTCTTCTAGTTGAATACAAAATGTGCCGTACAATACAAACCTGTAGCAATTTTTTGGACAACCCCAGCCCCAACCGGCAGTCGGAGTTGTCCAAAACTCCCATCAGGAGACCCGTTGTGTTGACTACACCCACCCGAGAGCGGGTGCTTATGTGCTGCGTTTTCTTATAAGATTATAAATTTGCAGGGCAGGCATTCAAATGAACGCTCTCAAAGTCTCTGCTCTACTCCCATTGCTTTAAAGAACATAAAAATAACTAACAAAATCTCTTCCTCCCCCTCATGCCACGTACATAAATAGTAAATGCACATGCACTCCAAGGTATACATTTCCAACACGCACTCCCATGGAATTGTATATGTTCAGGTTATTTTTGCTACGTATTTTGGAAACCTCATTGGAGTTACCCCCACGGGCGCATTTTCCAGTCTGACAAAAGAATCTCAAGAGAAAGAATCGGAGTTTCGCAGGGGGCAAATGCAGATATCATCTCCGGATTCCTCACAAATCTGAGGCCGAATATTGTTTCCAAAAAGGATTTCTCCTCCGTCACTTGCATGCAATAGCTTTGTTATTGTTGGGTTGTTGGAAGGAAGGGGGAAAGATAAGGGCGTTTCAATTCATTGCTGAGATAAATGGATATCAGCTTTTAAGTAGCTGACTCCAACTATTCAGCACTCAAAAGTCAAAGTTCTGTAATTGTGGAGATAAATTGCCTTTTTTAGACCTCCTTGCAAAGCACATGAGCTCTGCAGACCAGGAGGCAGTCAGTTGCGATCAGCTGCTGGGGCAGGAGCACCCACGTTGCAGCTCACGTGTGCACCAGCCTTCCCCAGGGGTCTTTGCGTAGGTGGGGGGAGAGTTTCCAGTCCTTCTTGGAGAACTCAAGCTGGTAGCAACCTCAACCAAGAAGCACTGTGTCAATAAAAGGCCTCCTGAAGAAGCACAAAGACACTTCAAGAGAAGTGTTGACGCTGAGAGATTAAGAAAAGTTGGGTGCACTCATGGAAAGGTCCCTTGAGCCCACCCTCCCCTTTGTATGGAGAATGGCCAACAGCCAGACTCTTGGAAAAAGGGAAACTCAATGTTTCCCTAAGAAATAATACCTTTTCTTTTAGTCTCCTCCGCAGCCTGTCTTTGGAAGACTGAAGCAAATTGATCTTGGGTCTTTCCCCAATGCGCTCGTGAATACTGTCTTTCCGCTTGGTCTCTGACTCCTGGATGTACTGCTGAGACTGCTTCTCCACAGCCTCCGGGCCTCGGTGCGTCTCCGCGGGAATATGCACCGTGCAGACCGAGGTGTCCTCAATTTTCAAATTCTCAGTCTCTTTGGCGTTTCTGTGCGTTTCTTTGTCGTTGGGCGAGTGTTTCTGGTTGTGGTGCCATCTCCGGTTCTGGCTGTAGCCGTGGTGGCCCGTCCTGCCTGAGGAGTGAGGGGCCTGGCCTCCTTGGTAGAGTTTCTGGTGGTCCCTGTTGTGTTTGGTGCCACCTTGCTGATGATCTGCGTGCTGTTGAGGCTTGTTCCCACCGGGAAGTCTCTGCTGTCTCCTGGAAAGTCAAAGGAAGTTGTTAGTACACCCTTTCCTGCATGGTCCTGTTTGGTCAACACATCTTCTATCCCACCAAACAGCCTGGCCCTTGGTGGGTGGGCTCTGTGGGTTTCCCTACCACAAAAGGGGAGCCGATTTCTTGGCGTCTAACACAACCTAGTACCAACTCATGCCTCTCAGCCTCTTTCGATAAGAGGCATATTTCAGCCGAAAAGTTTTCACGAGCAATTAGATAACATGATTGTGGTTCCCCAGAAAATCTCTCCCAGGTTTCTGTGTCTTCTGTGCTGCTTCCACATTAAACCAGGGAAGACCTGATTAGTCCCAGCTCGGCACCGGGAACTCAGGCAGGCAAGAAATATCAGGAGATATTTTCTTGGAAGATCTAAGGAGCTTCCAATACACCTGGCCTGCAGCATTCCTTGCTCCTCTTGGTTGCCGCCTCTGCTGTACCAACACGGCATCGGTTTGCAGTGCACCATTTTAAGCATATCGGGAATTTCTAAGAGAGCAAAAAAAGCTAAAAAGCAAATTACCAAGTAAAATGGCCCACACCAAATGCTTTCTTTATGCATGTCCTTCATCATTGCTACACTGGAAGAGGACGTGCACATGGATGAACAAACTGAGGACCACACACGGCTCTGGCAGCATGGAAAGCCAGGACCACTAACTTTGGATAGGAGGCTAGGTGAATATGGCTCCAAGCGGATAACATGGAAATTCAACAGGCATAAAGAGGAGGAATTGCCCGCAAATGGTTTGCTTGAGACACTACAGCGGCTCACAAGGGGTGAGCAAGCCCCTCTGTGGCTGTAACTGGTAGCTGAGATGGCGAGTCCCCAAAAAACAATGGTTGAATGGAAGAAATCATAGAATAGAATGATATGGGTTGGAAGGGACATTTAAGATCATCCAGTTCCAACCCCCTGCCCTGGGCAGGGACACCTCCCACCAGACCAGGTTGCTCCAAGCCCCGTCCAACCCGGCCTTCAACACCTCCAGGGATGGGGCAGCCGCAGCTTCTCTGGGCAACCTGGGCCAGGGGCTCACCACCCTCACCGCAAAGAATTTCCTCCTCAGATCTCATCCAAATCTCTCCTCTTCCAGCTTAAAACTGTTAGCCCTCATCGTACCATTACACTCCCTAAAAGAGTCCCTCCCCATCCCTCCTGTAGCCCCCTTCAGGTACTGGAGGCAGTTATGAGGTCTCCCCAGAGCCTTCTCTTCTCCAGGCTGAACAACCTCAACTCTCTCAGCCTGTCCTCAAAGGAGAGCAGCCTTGGACATTTCCGATTTCCACACAGGCTGCGGCATGGCTCTCCCCAGCGGAGAAGGTGGAGCTGGCATGCCATCATTGAGGATTCAATTAAGATGGAGATCCATCCATGGAGATGGTCTCCATTAAGATGGAGATCATCTGCCTTCACCTGGGACGGCGCAGGGTTAACCCTAAGCACGGCGACAGCTCCCTGCCTGCTTGCTGCCTCTTTAACACTCAATATTGGCTCTGAGAGCCCACGGGATGCTTTAATTCTCAGCTCCTTACAAAGCCGCTGGGAGCAGCGCTGAAGGCTCACAAGGGACATCTCCCCAGCATCGGCCCCTGAAACAGGGAAACAACCATGAGCACGGCGGTGACCACACTGGACTGCACCCATTATAATCCCCCTGGCTCAGCCTCATCCCTTACCCGAAACCCCCGCCTCCATTCGGATAAATAGCAGCGTTTCTTTTAAACCCGTCGCATAGCAATTGATTTTATTTTCATCGTCTGCACCGCTCGCCTAAATACATTCGGACGAGGGAAGCGGCCATTCACAAATACATTTCAATGGTCAGCGGCTAAACAGTCTCCAACCCTGCCTGCCAAAGCCATCTGCCCGTCAAATCTGTATTCCTTGGCATCCCCGGGAGTTAAAACCTATTTTCCGAGGCCAACTGGCTCTTAACCATAAAGAGCGAGGGCTCGTGTTTGGCCAACGCAGGACGAAGAGGCTTGTTCGCGGCGGCGGTGGAAGGAATTTGTGTTTAGTCTCAGACCACCGGATCCGCTTTTCTGAGATATTCAACATGGATTTTTTTTTTTTTTTTTTTTTAAAAACAAGGAGCTGGGGTAAGTAAAGATAAATTTGGTGGTTAGCTGCTCTGGAAAGANATAAAAGGAGATGGGGGAAGCTTTCCTGTTTGCTGGAGCTTACAAGGATTTTATGAGGACAGATTCTCCACATCAAGTTTTCCTGGCATTTCTTTGTTTCCTCTCAGTAACGCAATCACACAAACCGCTTTGTAAAGAGCAACGCTTATTAAAAGGGGAATGTCAAAATAAAAGTTAGTTAAAACCTTTATCTCGTACCGAGCCCTCCCATGCTTAAGCGGGCAAGAGTTTTTTGCTGATATAATTTGGCTTTCTGTGGTTTTGTTCTTTTCTCCTCTCAAACATCTTAGTTTAACCGTCTGGGTGCACTTTCAGCCTTGGGTTATACGCCAGACACAGGCTGCTACTGTCTTTAAGTTGCAAATATCGCCCAGAAACGTTAAAAGTTGGAGACAGACACGGCTATAATTTAAGCAGAGCTAAGGCAAAACGCCTGGAAACGAGCTGGGAACCAACCTCCGCTGTAAATTCCTGCGAGAAACGCATGCAGGGATGTTTTTTTTCCCTAAAGACATCATGATATTCTAAACCAAACCGTTTCCGCTTAAGGGCCGTGAAAGAATAATAATAATAATAATAATTAAAAAAAAAAGGTTTAAGATTAAAAAACCCCAACGCTTAAGCCAACGTGGCACGCGCAAGATTGTTCGGTTTGGGGCTTTTGCAATAAGACGGGGAGAGGACGGGCAGCTCCCGTCCCCGTAAAGGACAGCTAAAAGGCAACATCCCCATGGCAAGGGGCAGAGCAAACACAAACCAAAGCTCTGCAGTCACCGACCACAGGACAGAAAACACCAGAGTTAAACAAGCGAGGGAAAAAAATTTGCGAGAAATAAAAGGCACAGGAAGGAGAATGGCAAACAAGAAGCCACGTCCGTGACTTGGCAGCAGGCAGGGGTCTAGAGGATCATCCAGCATTCAGGCTAAGCCTTGTTGTGTGCTTTTATCTTCCCAACACCCCGGCGAAGAAGAAAAGCCAAGAAGAAATAGGACTCGGCGGCAAAGAAGAGCCAAAGCGGGGAGAACGGGGCCCAGTTCTTAATACTTTTTTCACTGCCCAGCATCGCAAAGCTGGGGAGATTGGGATGTCCCCTCCCTGAGGAGAAGGACTTGGGGTGTTGGGGTGGATGAGAAGCTCAACATGAGCTGGCAATGTGCGCTGGCAGCCCAGAAAGCCAACAGTATCTTGGGCTGAAAACCAGCAGCGTGGCCAGCAGGGTGAGAGGCGGGGGGGATTCTGCCCCTCTGCTCCGCTCTCATGAGACCCTACCTGGAGTGCTGCATCCAGCTTTGGAGTCCTCAGAACAAGAAGGACGTGGAACTGTTGGAGTGGGGCCAGAGGAGGCCTCGGAGATGCTGGGAGGGCTGGAGCCCCTCTGCTGGGAGGACAGGCTGAGAGA
>VWZL01001962.1:101025-139255 GCA_013396915.1 Stercorarius parasiticus
CCAGGGCAGGGGGGTTGGAACTGGATGATCTTAAAGGTCCCTTCCAACCCAAGCCATTCTATGATTCTATATCTCATCCTTGCTCTGAGGTGCGACTGGGATGCTAGGGAAGGAGCAAGATGGGAACAAGGGCACCCCACCAAACACCCCCATTGTGAGTTGAGCTGAGGGAAACAACCTGATGCTTTCTTGAGGGCAGGAAAGCCGAGATGGTGGCTTGGGGTGACCACACAGGAACCCAAAGGCACTTCCCAGCGCAGGGTTTTAAGGGTGCGATGCCAAAGGGAGGAACAGCTTGAATCACACAGCAACATCTCCAAGAACAGGAAAAATTCACCCCAGAAAAACGCCACAGCTACTGCGAAATCCTTCTTCTGTCCCTCTCTGGTCATCCTTTGCTATAAGGACACGGCGTCTTGCGGGGGACCTTAGTTCAGCTACAAGAAAAAGTATCTAGATAGCACAATGGTCTCTTAACTCCTGACTCCATTTAACGTTAAATAACTATTTTGTCTTCAAAGGCCAAATTCTGATTCAGCTCAAAACTCCCCCTGACTTCAGTGGGACCAGGGATTTGGCCATCGGTCAACGTAGAAACTAAAGAGACATTCAGAGTCACAAGAAAACTGCAGAAGTACTAAAAACCAAGGGGAGACAGTCAGGGTTGCCAAGCTGGAAATAGGACGGTATCGCTTCTGCTATCGTTTCTCCACCGATTTTTTTATTTAATTAACTAAACGAGATACCTTTCAACAGAATTTAGATCTGACAAATGTCTGCTCTGTCGGAGGAGCCTACGCAAACAAATCTAAGGCTTCAGCTGTCTCGGTGATTATCAGCCTACGTGCTCAGAAATACGGGATTCCTGCAAGTTTTTACTGCATCGTTTTGTCCCAAGGAAAGGGGCTGGAAGGCACAAGGCTGGGGAAAATAACTCCAGACACGTGGACAGCTGTGGTCTAAAACACAGTTGCTCCGTCCCGTCAGCCCTGCTCATATCCCCCCGAGTGAGACAAGTCCTCCGAGAGCCCCCACCATTTGTCTGGCATTTGGGAAGCCGGAGGACAACACGGGGTTACATTCTCCTGGTGGTTGCGCGGAGATTTGGTTAGGCAATCCCCGCAAATCCCAAGAGGTAAGGAGCTACATCTCCAATGGCACTTGAGACATCTACCCCGCGGTGCAGAGCATCCCATCCGGCCAAACAGACCGAGATCCCGTCCATGGGCTCAGGAACAGGGTGCTCTGGACATCCTGGCTCTTGCTTTTGAAGAACTTCCCTGGACACCACACTTGTCCTCAATCCCAGGCAACTCTCCCATGGGACAAACCCTCCTGGACACGCTAAGCAACTCGCAGGGGAAGGGATGATGGTTTTGTCCTGCTTTCATGCAGAGCCTGATACCTGGTGGGCACGGTCAGGGCCACCCAGCAATTAACAACTAACATGAAGTTGCAGCCACTTGGGCAAGAAATCGAGAACAAAGAGCGGTGCCATGGCCGAGGTCAAACCTTCTGCACCCCCTTCATCCTTCTGGTGCTTGAATGAAAACATTCCTCACTGCATTTTGCAGACAGAGAGCTTCTCTCCATCCTTTCTTCTGCCCAGGCAGGACCTCATCTCTGTGCCAGGGTCAGCCCCAGGAATATGATGCTAAGCCTCAGGAGTATCTCACGATTGGCTTTGCTATTACCGCGCCTGCAATTAATTAGCAATCGCCATTACAAGGGACAGATTAAGATCTGCTGCAGAAATGGACTCTGTGGGACCTTCCACTCCCATGAGAACTCCAAATCCCACTCATCTGTGGCACCCTCCAAAGCTGGGGGAGCAAAGCAGCCCCAAGGCTCACAGCGATGGCACCTGCAAACAGAGGACTGGCGGAGCTGGCTCTAAGGGATGAAGGGCCACCTCTCCCCACCTTCTTTTTGAAAATCCCACCGTAATTTTCCACTGAGAGGGAGGGAAATGAAATAAAACTTTGAGAGTCACCCCTGAAAGAGTTAAATTCACAAAGATGGATAGTAACGGGGTTCTCCCCTGCTGTACTAGCTACCTGCCCAGGATACTCGGCATGACAAGGGAAAGGGCAGGAAGAAGCAACGTTCTCTGAAACATTCCCCGAACAAACCAATTTCTCCAGGCACAGCCTTTCGGAACTAAGCATATTCCAGCCAGACCAGATAACTGGTCCACAAATAACTGGACTGGTATCCCCAAGGAGGCGCTGCCAGAGGAGTTTGGGCACGGCAGTGATGCTGCGGTCAAAACTACCCATCATCACTGGCTTTGGGCACCTAAGGGACGTCGTGGTCCGAACTGGAGGGTCTGAAGGATCACAGTTAGGAGCTGGTGGAATTTTACAGTGTCTAAAACTGGTCCTGGAGGTCTAATTCTGCTCTGGGAGATCAATGGGAATATTGCTATTAATATAACGGGGAGGAAGGTCTGAATTTCTACTCTTAGAGGTCTGACTCCCCCCAAAAGTGTTCTTCACCAAGCCTACCTCCATCAAAAGCACTCTGATGTCTTACGTGCATGTATAGTGATAACTCAGCGTTGCTTCGGTGCAGGGAGCACCACAGCCCAGCCAAGGCCATTTTCTATCCTCGTTATGATTGAGAGTGGGAAACAACCAAATAAGCTTGACGGTTCCGCACAATTTAATCAAAAACCTCAAAACCCCACAGAAAGCAACAACCACCAGCTCCAAGGATGAAGAATACAGGACTTGTGTGTGTTTTCCCTTTGGCTTTCTCTCACAAACTGGTTTCGCTTGGCTCCAGTTTCATTTTTGTTTGCATTTTTCTCAGATGAGAAGGGAACAAGATGTCATGTTCGCTCCTGAAAACAAAAATGAAATTATTCACACTTCTTTTATGCCTTTCTGTTACTAGGGTTAAAGCCTATCCCGATCACTAGACCCAGCCCATGCGTCTGGTTGGACGTGGCATTTTGGAAGCGTAGAAAATCCACCCGTCAAAATGCTGATGACCAGGATCTAAAATCATCTTTGAACAGTTGAGACACAACGCACGCTTTGGGTCTTACACGTACGCACCCTTGAAAACATACAGTGAACTCTAGAAGACAAGCGCAGCCAACAAAAACAACACTATGAGGGCAGAGATGTTTTTGATGAATCTCACAGCATCTGGCTGCTGGGAAAAACATTATGAAACCTTCAGAGGAGCCGCCTGGGAACCTGGGAACAACTCCTCTTGTCATCGCCTTGGTCTTGGGGTGCAGCCGCTGCAGACAACCCTCCCTTGGGCCTGGACATCATGCCCGTCTTTATTTGCTAGAGATGATTTCACTCGGCCCTTACCACATAACCAGGCTCACTACAAACCAACATGGTAGCATGGATTTTTAACGGTGAGGGTGGTGGTTGCCCAGAGAGGTGGGAGATGCCCCATTCCTGGAGACATTCCAGGGCAGGTTGGACGGGGCTCTGAGCAACCTGATCTAGTTGAAGATGTCCCTGCTCATGGCAGGGGGGTTGGACTAGATGGCCTTTAAAGGTCCCTTCCCACCCAAACCATTCCATGATTCGATGATTGAAGGGCTTCACACAGAGACACCCAAGGCGCTCACGCAGCAACGCATCCGAAAAATGGGTTTAGGATTGACACAAAGCATGGTTCATCACACTATCTTCTGCTATGGGATCCTGAATGATTTGGCCTTTCTGAACACCAAAACAGACCTGATTTCTCCCTGTGCCTTCCTGCAGCATCCCTGCACACCATCAGTGTCCCCTACTTCCTACACCATCATTGTCTACTGCTTCTCACACCATCGGTGTCCACTGCTTCCCACACCAGTGATGGACACCGCATTCGCAGGACCACCAGATGAGCACCCAGTCTGCAGGCAGGAGCAGAGACAGTGCTGCTGGGCTGAAAGGACATGGCACAAAGTCCACGGGCACAGAATCAGCGGAGCATTGAAGGGCAAACTTGTCTACCGCCGAAGTCCAATGAAAGTCCTCACATACTGCAATGCTTGGCCGCACGGGCTGCCTGAGTCAGCTATTTTCTTCTAAGCTTCATGAGATGAATCTTCAGGAGGAATTTAAGTAGCTGTTTTGCAACAGCAGCTTGGGAAAGACATCCCAAGTACAGATGGCATGCGAGATAGCTCCAAAACAGCTCTTTAAATGCTTTGCTGGATCTCCCACAAGTCATTAGGGATGTCCAGATGGAGGCCCTTGTTGCACAGACCGGGCAACCAGCAAGGAAGACACCCCCTGGACTTCAAGGCTGACTGCCCAGACTGGTGTAGAAATCCCTGCAGTGATTTCATGTAGAAATTGCTTGGAAATGGTTCTCTTCATAAACTACATTGCTTGGAATTATGTTTTTTTTGGATTCTTAGCGTACTGTAAACACGATTGCAAAAATGACATGAAAACCATAGGAAAATACAGTGACAAGGAACTGCATCCAGTTTAGTTGAAACAGTTGAAAGCCGAAAGACACAACCATGGGACATGACGTTTCCCAAACATCTGCTGAGCGCAAATACACACAGATCCTGGACTGCCGGTAAGAATGCGAGTTGAGCGAATAAAGATTCATCTTTTACTACTTCGCAATAAAAGAGCTTATATCGCAGACTCCAGGCTGCCTCCTTTAAAAATACACCAAGGCTCATCAGTTATCCCGAGATCTGATAATCCTCCAAGAGATATAAACTTTAAACTCGTGCCAAGATGCACAGACACGGCCCAACACCATCCCTCCATGGTCCTGTCTCTCAAGAGACATCCTAAATAGTACGTACGAGCCCCCACCTGCTGCCTTTTTGTTCAGCTGTCTTCCTTCAGAACCTCTGTGACTCTTTGACCTGCAAGCAAGGAGACATCCGAAGTTTTTTTTCCATATCCTATTTATACCAGTGCTTTCTAGTGAAGAAATAAATGTCTTTTCTGTAGAAGCTAAGGCAAGATTTGACAGGATCTCCTAACAGCTGTCCAGACACATGAGCTGACCCAAAGTCAACGGCAAGCAATAACTTCCGACACTGGGATCTGCTAGAACACCAACCCGAAGGAGCAGAGATGCTTTGGACTTATGTGTGCCAGAAGCCTTTATCAAATAAACTTTATTAAATAAACTGCTTTAAAAACGATGCAGCACGCTCTAGCATATAGCGTAGAGCTTTGGGAGCTAGGATCCATCTGGACGTTGACTTATTGCAACCCACTGACACTCCTAAGCAGTTCCCCACATGTTCACCTAAGTCCATCCCACTGTCAAAAGAAGAGTTGTCTTCTCTTAACCCCATTCCTGCCTCCTCTCTCCATGCTAAGGCTCACATGGGTGTCTTGAGCTATGCCGGCGTCTGAACCGCTCCAAAATTTTACTTTCTCTTGGATGAGTTGCCACTCATCAGTTTGGATGGGAACACACTGCCCGGGTGGAGGAACAGAGCTGGGTCACCTTCTGCAGCACCATGTAGCTGCTGGCTCTTGCTGCTTGGGCACCAGCACCCCCCAGCTTTAATCGGGAAATGGGGATGATCCATAGCATGTGCGCAACGCTGGGAATGGATGGAGCAATGTTAGTTTAAATGAAATAAAGCAGCCTGTTGTCCACTCATGCCCTGGAGGCTGTCACGCTAAATAAAGACATTATCAGAGAAAGAGCAGATACTCAGCGCCTTCATGCCTCTTAATGACCCCGGCACCTTCCGAATCAATCTAGGGACTCGCTTTCCCACAGATGGTCCCTTGGAGACAGACTGCTGTGGCTTTAGTAGGAATAAATGGAAACAAAACAGTTAACAAATATCCAAAAATAGAGCGTAGTTAACTTTTTTTTTTTTTTTTTTTTTTTTTTGTAATACGGAGATGAAAAATCCCTGGGTGATTTACGTGCCAGCAGGGATATTAGCTGCATATAATAGATGCAATATTTTTAATACTAATATTTTGGGCTGAGACGAGAGTGGGAATGGAAAGTATTTCCAGTGCCTTGACTTCTTTATTTTGCAAACATCAGTTGCTAACTGGGGTCAGACAGAAATATTGTTTCTGCAACAAGAGCCCAAACAGCTCGAGCTGGCAACTTCTTCGCACACTAACCATGCCAGGAGGCCCTGCAGAGCTTCAGCATGTTGCTCCCTCCCAGGTCTTTGGGGCCAACGTCCCCAACTTGGGCTTCCAAGGAGAAGCAGCGGGTCGTAAACACTCTCCTGCAGAGAGGGTGGCTACTTGCCATGGCCAAAAACTGGAAGTCACCCGTGAAACCATCCAGCCACACTGTCAAAGTGCTGCTGGGCTTCTTCAAATGGGCCAGGTCTCATGGAAAGACCTCGTGTGACACGGGGAATGCCATAAGATCTTTTTTTTACCCATCAAAAGCATAGCCTTCTGCTCGCCCTTACCTCTCAGTTCAGTTGCCACATAACTTTGGAGAGCAATCTGATGGCATAAAGCCCGCGGTGCTCATTCCAAGCGGATCACCAGCAACGGCACATTTATATTCGAGGATTGAAAGCAGGAGAAAGAAACAAGTTATTTCACTCCATATTCACTCCAGTGACCGCCTGCTGACAACACCTCCATGAACTCTTGTTGGAAAACAACATGTAGATGGATAAACCCATTTCCAGTACTGAGGAGCCGTGCCGGAAACACTCCACCAAAGAGAAAGCCATTTCAATAACAGATCGGTTTCCTAGTGCAGAGGAACCTGCCGCTATATTTCCTTCCCTCAATTCTGGCCGGCTGAAATAGCATCACGTAGACGCTTGTGTTTTGCACTACATGACACTAAAAGAGTAGCCTTGAAGGACTCGTGGGTGACGGGGTTTGCACATAAAAGGATCTGGTGGCTACGGGTTCACTGCAAGGTCTGTGGTGGGGGAAGGTCCAACTAAGCCTTTCTCCTCCTTTCTGTCTTGGTTTCTTCGCAGGGAAAGGGAGCTGCTGAGAGCAGCCCTCTGCTAAAAAGCACTTTGAGGTTGATGGACAACAAAACTCCACAGCGTTGTTTCACCTCTGGCTGTCTTCCTTGAGGACAGCTCTTGTGTTGCTTCCCTGTGACTCTTCCTACAGCTGATTGACCCAACAGCACCCTACGCTTGCCCATGCCTTGAGGACTTCTCCTGCCTAACTTTATTGGTTAAAAATAAATGTCTCATCATCAGCTACCAAAGCTACACCAATACAACCAAGAAGACCAAGGTGCCCTGGGTGGAGACCACAAAAAAGATCCAAAAGCTGGAACATCTCTCCTGTGAGGACAGGCTGAGAGAGTTGGCGTGTTCAGCCTGGAGAAGAGAAGGCTCCGGGCAGATCTTATTGCAGCCTTTCAATACTTAAAGAGGGCTTATGAGAAAGATGGGGACAAACTTTTTAGTAGGGCCTGCAGCGATAGGACAAGGGGTGATGGTTTTAAACTTAAAAAGGGGAGATTTAGACAAGATAGAAGGAAGAAATTCTTTACTCTGCGGGTGGTGAAACCTTGGCCCAGGTTGCCCAGAGAGGTGGTAGATAGGTCTAACACCCATCCCTGGAGGTGTTCAAAGCCAGGTTGGACGGGGCTCTGAGCAACCTGGTCTAGTTGAAGACATCCCTGCTCATGGCACAGGGGTTGGACTAGATGACCTTTAAAGGTCCCTTCCAACCCAAACCATTCTATGATCCCACAGCAGGCACCGCTGAACGCTTCTGTTGATGGTCTTGCTTTCAAAATGGCAAAACCTCTTTTAAACGCCGACTCCCTCTTTGCTGAACACAACTGAAGAGCTAAGGTAGCATTCAACAGGCACTCAGTCCGCAGGCACAGCCACACGAGCACTTTAACTCTCATGAAACGAAACAAAGGGTCGTTCAAAAGAAGCAAAAGGAGGTATTTCTTCACATAACGCACAGCTGAACCGTGGAGCTACGCTACAGGAAGACACGAGTACCAGGAGTTTACACGGGTTCAAAAAGCACATTGCCAAAATCATGAAAGGAAAATCCATCAGGAGCTACTTGAGTAAACGTGGTCCTGCACATCCTCAAAGTATAAATTCCTGGAGAATCACAGAATCGTTTCAGTTGGAACGGAACCTTAAGATCGTCGACTCCAACCATTCAGAAGAGGAGAGCACTGCTGGGAAGCAGCATTACACGCATACCCTGTTCTTCTCACGCTCCTCCTGCTGTCCATTGCTGGTCACCAAGCCAGGTGGTCTGGTCTGACCCATCACAGCTCTCCTCCTGCTCTTACTGACCTCCCGACCGGCTCCAGCACACCGCTAGCTCAGCTAATTTCAAACGGAAAACTCCTGCCCCTCTGCTGATGCAGGACGGTGTGGCAACCGTAAGATAAGGTGACTTATCTCCCAGCTGGGTGGAGGGGTTGCAGTGTAAGGCACTCCGCACGCAAAGGCAATTACCGCCGCCCAGCTCACGTGCCATAATTCATTAAGCCGCAGTAACGCAATCACCCAGCTGAGCCCTTTTAGGAACAAACCGCCGAGACAACATTGGCCTCTGGGGACCTGCAGTTCGGAGAATTAATTTAGTGCAATAACTCCCAGCGATGTTGCGGACAATCAAACCGAAAGAAATGACGATGTGTCTCTAAATTGCCTGTAACCAACCTCTCGGCTGATGCCCTGTGACCACTGGCTCTGCTCAGGCAAGCGGGGCAAGTGCCGACTGTTTGTTCGGGACTTTCATGCATATGAACACTTTATCCTTGAGGAACCTCATCGTGAAGGACCAGCGCTCCAACGAGGAGTTCTTCACCTTGTTCTCCGGGATTCTCAGCTTCAGCCAGCACAGCTTTCTTAGTCAAAGGGTTTAGTTTTAGGTAGTCCTGTGATGACCAGGGAGTTGGACTCAATGATCCTTATGGGATCCTTCCAACTCAAGATATTCTATGATTCCTTTCTGAGATGCACCTTCGGTGCGGTTGTTTCTGAAAATGTGGCCCGTCCTTCACCACTAGTTCAAAGTTTCTAAATCTTAAGGAAAAAAAAAAAAATACTTATTGGTCCTAAGTTTGCTCAGGAGAAGAGCTTTTCACGGCCACCATTACGCTGGGTCAACTCCTCTGCACCCTGCTCAGCGTGGATGGCCGTGGCATCCCCAGAGGGTTTGAGATATTCCCTCTGTGCCCGCAAAGTGAGTCTCCGTGGTGGCTCCAGTAACCCCCATCAGCTCCCATGAGGGCATGGAGAAAACTGGAGCATAAAGAAGGGGATGAAAACCTGATTTCCAGGTGCTGCTTCAGGGGTTCAGACCCCTGTGCCATTAAACCTAACTAATTAATGACTTGGAAATCCTACTGAGAAGGAAAAGGGTGTTTCGACCTTTTCAATTCCTTCCCTTCCCCTCTCTTTCTGCTGTTTCAACACCATTTGTTGAGTTCTCTGAAAGCACTGCAAATCATTTTGCTCCACGCTAGTTTTCAGCAAGTACCCAGTCCATCTAAAACACTTCGTTTTGTTCCAGCGAGGAACAGCACTTGGGGCACTAAAATAACGTCTTGATATTGTTGCTTTCTTTAATAAACATCCTCTCTTCTCACTGCAAAGCTCTCAGTTAATGACCCTGGAAGAACAAAAGACAGTTCTGTATTGTTTTAAGTCCTCTTCCTTTCTGAAAACCTCAATTAAAACGGTGAAAAAGCAAACGTGTCGCTACTATACTCTGTAATTATGAACTCATTTCTATTCACTCGCCCAGCAGGAGAGGTTTGTCCCGGCGACCTCTGAGAACGGGTTTCTAAGGCTTTTCCAAAATTTCACAGCCTTAAAACCGACACGTTCGCGTCAGCCATAAAACACGTTCACCTTCGCCTTCACCCAAAATAACTCGCCATCTTAAAATCCAGGGTGAGGGCCATTCCTGTGACTATTTTTATTCGTGAAAGGAGCCCTAGCGCTGACCATGAATAGATTGGCATGGGAGGGGCTCTGGAAATAGTGCAACCCTTCAAGACAGCGTGAAAATTGCATGAACGCGGGCCGTCAGCTTACTGCAGAGAGTTTTCAAATAAATACCTTGCGGGGCACGCTCCTGAGTGATTTTCGGGTTTTTCTTAGCGATCTTTCCAGCACAAAAAGTACCCGGCCCGAAGAGGACGAGCGCCATTGCGATCCCAAAATCTTGACGTGCCCATGCAACGCTTGCGGGAACAAGCGTGGAGTTTTCTTTTGGTAAAGTCTCACTGAGAAAACATTTTGCGAGACAAAATGCTGGGACAACCTGGTTATATACGTGTATATCTTGGTTATGTATGTGTAAATATCTATCTCTTTAAGGAGAGAGTGGAAGATAAGGAGGGTAAACAGAAGGGAAAACGATTATCCTTTTTAAGAGATGAAACGGCGGACAGGAAGATGATGCCTGACAACTCAGAATCGGATAATAACGAATGCAGAACGGCAAATTTTCACATAAAGTAATGCTGTCCTTTAAATACAAGCTAGAAAATAGCTTTAAATTCACATCCAGGACTACAAGCCACACTGTTTTAGGGTCCATTCCTGATCCTCCCGTGATTTCGTGCGCCCATGACACGGCCAGGCAAATATATTTCTTTTCTCTTAACATTGAGGACCATATCCAAAGGAGCACATATACATCCACAACACAGCTTAGGCAGAGCTGAGGACTCTACAGCTAATCAGCCAATTCCCCAAATCCCACCCAGCCCCAAGGGTTTGGGTCAGCTCATGTTTTGTCTGAAATTTAAGTGCCAAAAGCATCACTGCCACACACACCCTGAGATGCCACCATCTCCTCAGACCTCCCCCCAG
This sequence comes from Stercorarius parasiticus, assembly GCA_013396915.1. Taxonomy (NCBI): domain Eukaryota; kingdom Metazoa; phylum Chordata; class Aves; order Charadriiformes; family Stercorariidae; genus Stercorarius; species Stercorarius parasiticus. Next base: position 111,797 of record VWZL01001962.1, read on the forward strand.
TTCAACCAGCTCCTGCCTTAGGACATACCAGATCCATCAGCTAGGCATCCACCCACCAGCTTGCTTCTGGAAGAAACCTTCTGGAAGACACCTTCTAGAAGAAACCTTCTAGAAGAAGGTGCAAATTGTTAATTGAAGTCAATTAGGGGGTGTAGCAGGAGTTGGCAATGCCTTGAAAGGTCTCAGGGCTAAACGCTTCCACCTGGGGTGACAACAGTTTGCTCTATCCACACCTGTTTACGAAAAAGTAAGGGCAAAAAACTCAACTACCCACTTCACCCAGGCTGCTGAAACTCCAGTGACTTGTGTCAACCTCTGCTCATTAGCAGCACCAAGCCAACTTGGCTGGTAGACCTCAGTAGGGTCTACCTCCCCAGCTGATGGGTAAGGAGGGCTCGCTCTGGCCAGTGAAGCCAGGGAGCCTCAACAAGGGGTGGAGCTAAATGTGGGTGAGGGATCTCATCAGCCACGTGCATCTTCTAGGTACAGATACAAGCACATTCCCTTCAGACACCAGAAATACTTAGGGCAAACATGGCAAAAAAGTGGAGACTGCTGACCCCAAAGCTTCTCAAGAAGAGTTACGGCAGCCTTCTCTGCGAGTGTGAAAATGTCCTGGTGGAAACCTTGCTTTCCTTGGCTGGGAAGAGATTTCCTCTCCATGAGACGGGAGAGAATGGGATGCCCAGTCTCAAGTCTTTGTTCTTGCTGATGAGAGCCCAGAAACAAATCCCCGTTCCAGAGCTTCCTCCGGCGCGAGGTGTTTTGGCTCAACTCCTCCCACAGCTCTTTGTTTTTCAGACTTCCTTGGTTCTGGTCAACATGGGAAGGCAAAATAAAGCAAGGAAACCCGATCTCATAGGATGGCCAGACTCATTTTTCTTATGTGGGGGCCAGAAGGTCTCAGTGAGAAGCTTTCCAGAGCTCTCCAAGCACCTGTGATTGCCACCTTTGGCAATTCCCACCTTGTCCCAGGGGAAGGGGGATCCTCCCTCTTCTCCACACAGATTATTGTAGGGTTGCTCACAAAGTTCAGTCTTGTGCAAGACTTTGTGGAGACCCTCAGGCCCTGCACGTAAGTGCTCAGCACACAGAACAACTGCTCCTCAAAGAGCTTACAGCATCAAGATGCATTTCACGCATGGAGAACACAGGCATGAGGAGGGGGTTACACAGCATCATGCAGAGGATGGGTTCCATTTGCCCCATTTTAGGTGTCTGCGATGTCAGAGGCCAAATGCGAGGTGGGGATCTAAACTCCATGGCAGCCCAAGCAGTTACGGTGGTGGAGACTGGGGAGGGAGTCACCTGGCTGAACGCCTGCTTCATGCTGAGGCGAACCATCCTCCAGACTCCACTGACTGCCTCCCCACTGAGCATAACGGGAACTTTGGCTCCCAGTTCATATATGGTCAACATAGTTATGGACACATGCGGTGGGATGGCGGTGTCACTGGAGGTGCTTTATGGCATCTGGTCTGGCTCCCACCCTGTTTTGGTGCGCGTTTCACGAGGTCCGGTGTCTGCTAGCTCCTTGCATGGATGTCATGATACGCTAGGGCATCTGAAATAGCAACTGTGATCATGGAGGTGAAGCCCAGCAGTCTCTGGCACAGGTGAGAAGTGATATGAGGTCCCCCCTCAGACCCTTGGACACAAGAGCAGTTGCTTTGCTAACCTTCTCCATAGTTGTACAGCCACCACAAGCTCCTGCTCCCCATTCCCTAAGGCTCAGGAGAACGGACAGCAGCAGAAAAGGAGCGAAGAGCTGTCGGTGTCAACAACTCGCCGTCCTCCAGCCCAGCCCCTGCTGCCACACAGGAGGAAGACACCTAATAAATACTGTGTTTTGATGAAATCAAGTGTCCCTCTACCACAGGCACATGCTGAAGTTCTCCCGGATTTTTTGCTGGAGCAATTATTTTGCTTTCTGTGAAGTAACATCATAAGACCCTGAGCTTAGCCAGCAGGCCATTACATTTCTATTGAGATTTCATAACAGTAAAACGTTTTGCCGGTGGTACATAAAGTCTTTCAATCAGCTGCAGAGACGGAGAAAAACAACCTGCAAAAGCCTCCTGATGCCATAAAGTCTACTGGAAGCTTGGCAATTCAGGTTAAATTTAGTCTGCAGGGCAGGGGTCACTTCAGTCACCAAGATCATAAAAAAAAAAAAAGAAAAGGGAATGAAAAGTCTTGTGTCGCCGAGTTTTTATGTAATGACAAAGCCACTCTCAATAGAGAGGTGGCAACCCTGCAGCTGGGAAACGCACCCGGCTCTCTCCTGCCACTGCCTCCTGGCATTAAAAAAAAGCAACAATGAAAGGAAAGGATTAAATTTACTCAGATGAGTATCTTTTAACCCTTTTAACCCTTCTCCACCAGGCACAAAAGGAGGACGGAGCAGATACGGGGAACGGTAATAGATACACATCTCCTGAAGTCCTGCTCACGTGGAGCGTGTCCTGTTGAACTCACAAAGGTTTTTCTTTCTCTTTACATTAGTCTTGAGCCCACAAGAGCGCTCCGATATTTAGAAAAGTACGTTTTCCCCGCATCACCCGAAACGCAAAATCCTTTCAGTCGTTGCTAGCGTCGGGAAAGGAGCTGTAAACACGGCATCGCCTTTCGTGGTGTGTCTTGCCGGCAGGATCGCAGCCGCACCATCTGCCTTCAGGGGTGACTCACGGCTGGGCATATTTTCACTGACACCCTCAAGTGCGTAAGGGCTCAGAGCCGATCACAACGGCAGAAACGAGAGCAGCTGGGTGGAAAAGCCCTACTCACCCCGCCACAGCTTGAGACAAGGGCGACAGGCAAAACAAATTGCCCCATGGATGCTAAATACCAACTGCTCCACCTTACTGCTACTGGTGTTTCCCGCGGACCGCTCGGCTAATGGGAAGGCCCTACACGTGCAGCTCTTAGATGAGCCAGTCTAGGACAGATGCTAGATATAAATTTGGTAGAACTTCAGATGGTTTCTGCAGAGCTATTTGATCGTCTGTGTCCCATAGGTACCGGGGCTGGGACTACTGCACAGGGATGGTGCTGGACTATTACAGCTCCGTGCCATTCTGAGTCCCGTTCACTGAGCCCAGAGTGCGGTGCAAAGGCAGTGAGGGGTCTTGATGGAGCCAAACCACCTGCAAATCTCAGCTCCAAGAAGTCCCTCTTGACAAGAAGCTGTAGTGCTGCCCAGCAGCTCCACCCATGGTTGAGTCACCCACAGCCGGATGCCCATGGGTCATCAGGAGGTGACTTTTTGATCATTCAAAGACCCCTCCTTCAAGGAGGAGCCTGGTGCAGGCTTTGTTCTCAACAACCTCCTCCTGGTAGTGGGGTCCCAGTGCTGCGACCCCTGGCAGAGCCTTCTCCTCGATGCCTAGAAGGGCAGCAGGGCCGGGCGATGCCAGCACGTCTGGCCAGTGAGGCTCTGAGGGTCGAAGGGGCTCCTGCTTGACCCCTCCTGATACCATGTCTGCCCTGCTCCATCACTACTTTGCCCAAATGCTGATGGACTAACCAGGTCCCAACAACACCAGGTCTTCGTATGGACCTACCCTATAGTGTCGCGAGAGGATATGGGAGTAACAAGGGGAGGAAGGAACTTCTGCCACTGCAGCCCCCTCCAGTTCCCTACATCTGTTACTCCCTTGGTGGCAATCATAGAATTGCCTAGGTTGGAAGGGACCTGTCAGATCATCTAGTCCAACCATCAACCTCACACTGACAAAACCCATCACTAGACCATATCTCTAAGCACCACGTCTACTCATCTTTTAAATACCTCCAGGGATGGTGATTCCACCACTGCCCTGGGCAGCCTGTTCCAATGCCGAATAACCCCTTCAGTGTAAAAAATCTTCCTAATATCCATCCTAACCCGCCCCTGGGGCAACTGGAGGCCGTTTCCTCTTGTCCTATCACCTGTTCCTTGGGAGCAGAGACCGACCCCCACCAGGCTACAATCTCCTTTCAGGGAGTTGTAGTGAGAAGGTCTCCCCTCAGCCTCCTTTTCTCCAGGCTGAACGTCCCCAGCTCCCTCAGCTGCTCCTCATATCAAGGCAGACCTTCATCTGATTTCCAGTCTTAATTAAATGGCCAGTTTTATCCACTTGCTGTTCAAGGCAGGACATTTCTTCAGCAGAAATAGCCCTTCTCCCCCTGCGCCGTTTACCCACGGGTACCTCGAGAGCATCCGCATCTGCTCCCAGCCTCTGCCGGGCAAGGGCTGAACCAGCAGACACGCACGAAGCAGCATTTCCTTCTCTGGGCTTTCAAGTTTATTTTGTCCTTCACTTCCCTGGGTGACCCTGGATCCTCATATTAACAAACAGCAAAAAAAAAAAAAAAAAGAAAAGAAAAAAAAGCAGAAAACTTTTGCTTTACCTCTCGCCTCAAATCCCCCCTGCTAATGGCTCCATCTCGTTCCAGCATCATGAGGTCCTGCAACCACCACCCGACCTCAAACCTCCTCCCTGCATGAAGAGACCTTGCCCTTGAAGGAGCAAGCTGGGCAAAGCTGATTCCTGTGATGTTTTATGACAGGGTAAAGTGGTAAAGTGCCCTTTATGGTGTTTTGAAAGGAAATTGTACAGGAACAATGTCCCGAGCAGCGTGGCTATTGAAAACCCTTCACAAAAGGAGTATGCCACAAGAGGAAAAGCGGCTTAATCAGTCGAACTAATCACTGTAGGTGGTTGAGTGTCCCTGTGGGTCTGTAAAATCAAATATAATGGGAAAAGAAATATATCACAGCTTGCCTACGCTCCTCGGCGGAGCCACCGGCGGATCTGCGATGTTCCCTGCCTGGCTCCGAGCCCGCCGTGACCGTCCTTTGGGCCGTCCCTGTGCGGGACCACGCTCGCCTCCGTGCGAGACCCTGACCGGGGCCACGTGGATGGGCTGGGATGAGCCCCGGGAGGTCCCTCAGCAACGTGAACTCTGATGGGGGGAGACAGGACAGGGGTGCCCACCCCCATGCAGTCACCCCAGTTAACCCGGTTTTCGGCGTGGGCGCGAGCAGGAGGGGTCAGCGGCGCTTACACAACCCTCCTGCTCCAGGAAGAGGAAACCGTCCCTGACAGCCACCCAGGGCTCTCCGGGGAAGGAGGATATTTCTGCCTCCCCCAGCTCTGAATCTAATTAAAACCAGAAAACAACACACACACGCACAAAAATAATCCAGACTGTTTTTTCCTGATCATTTAAGTGTAAAGCCAAGTTAACGGTAGGAAGCAAATTGGGACAACACAAGAGAAAACGGGGTGACATTTCTCTAATCCTGTTGTCAAAAGCCATAGGTATTTGGGGAATGCCAAAGGGAGACGGGGAAAGCACATGAGCCTCTTTGCTCCCACCTCTTCTCTCCACGTTCGAGCCAGGAGGGCCTACAAAGTCTTTTGCTCCACCTCCTTATCTCCACCTGCGATATCCCAGGTAGAGAAATGCCCCCCTTAAGCCCCCATCCAACAGGAAAAGGAGGAGATGACACCAAGTTCAGCCACAGTTAAGGGTGATGGTCCTTCACCCAAGGTCAGCCCTGGACCCCAAGAGCCCTGGCCAGGACAGGCAGAGCAGCCCCTTGCAGCTCTGGTTATCCCAAAGCCTGGAAACATCAGCTGCGCGTGGAGGATGCACAAAGGATCCACACCTTTTCTATGGAAAAGAGGAATTTGGATGTCTTTTGGAAGGAGGGGACTGATTAACATTCAGGCTTTTGCCCCATCCTCTCTGAGCCATGGGGCTGCGCTTCCCTCTGTAATCCTCTCCTGTCCCATAGACTGACCACCAAAAGCCCTGTGAGATACCAGCCAGCATCTATGCACACATGAGGATTTCCTTTTGGTAAGGAATTTGGCCCAGTTTGACTCTTGCACCCAACAAGATGAGATCGAACCAATGCGATTACAACGACGCAAATTATTTAAGACTTCCCCAGCAACCTATTCCTGGTCCTCACCAAAACCGTCCCCTTCCTTAGGCGGCACAGAACAATTTCAGTACTTTTGTTAACCAGAAGACCAAGAAGCAGGTACAAACTCAGTTGTCTTAACCCATTGCAACTCCATATATTCCTTGTAAGTCCTATCTAAACTGGCCGACATTTCTTATCACTCCTACAAGGCTGGTGCAAGCCTCTCCGCATGCATCTCCAGGGTGTGAGGTTTGTCTGGCTGGACTCTCCATCCCAAAACACATCATCCCAGGATGCCACGGGAACCAGAGAAACCCTATACAGCGCTAAGCTTCAACAGATACTTAAAAAGTGGCATTTTTGGTAACTTTTGGAAAAACAAGGGGCCAAACTCAGAGCCCACCTGCCCAAGGAGACCACGTCCCAGCACAGCTTGTGTTCCGCTCGCAGAGAGGCAGTGGGGTGGGAAGGCAGAAGAGGAGGACTTGAGAAACAGGTCCCAGAGTATTTATTTTCTCTTGACTACTTGCATGAGATAAAGGCAGGAGAGGTCCTGCCACCACCCAGGGAAAATCTCTCCTTCACTAGAAGTACTTGTCCATGGGAGGTCAAACCAAGTTGCCTTTGGTGATATCTAGGTAGGGTGGGTCTTCTGCGGCAGCAGTGGATTAGTGTTTGGGCAATAAAAACCATTGGTGTTCAACACTTACTCACATGGACATCTATGAAAAAACGTGCTTCTGCTGCTCTCCTTCAATGATCCCATCAAGCGGTGATGTCCTCCATCACCCACATCAGAAGGCGGCAGTTGCACCTCCTGTGTCCAAACCAACAGAGAAAACACCAGGTGTGGAGTTTCTGCCGGGTGATGTGGGGAGGCTGATACCTCTCCCTGGTCTCCTGCCCTGATTGTAAGCTCTTCGCAGGAAGGACCTCCCCACCTCCTGCAGGCTTTTCCAACACCTTGTGCAACCAAACCCTCCAACAGATGTGATGCTGATCGCTATTATGGAAATGTTGTCCAAGAGACCAACAGTAGTCCTTAACTGGGAAAGTCGAAGCCTGGTTTAATGACACCTTTAATCTGCTTTTAGTTTCTATCTTATACAAAAAATGAAGCACGCATCCCAAGGAAAAACGACTCATGGAATGTAAAAACATATCGTATATGCAAGGAGAGAGCTATGGTTGCACGCCCATAGAGTTGCTTCTCCCCACGGGATTGAAAGGTCCACGGCAGAGACCTTGGAGTAGGTGAGCTGCGTTCCTCCGTAACGCAGTGACAGCATTTCCCGAGGAAAGGTGACGGGAAGGAAGCGGGGACGGGTGCTATTTATAGCACGGCCGGACATCAGCGTCGTTTCGCATGAGAAACAAAAGGTGCTTCGCTAGCCCAAGACGTGGCCTCTTTGGAATGTCACCGTCAGGGAGGGGAGAGGAGCCCGCACGCGCTCTAGGGAACAACGGGTATCATTTATAAGACCAGCTGGAAAAAAATAGGCAGATTTCTGAGTGCCGATGTGCTTTATCAGCTCTTTTCTAATAGCTGTGCTATATAAGCCAACCTGAAGGTCCGCTACAACCGGGCAAGACCCATGCGTCGCGCAGAGGTCAGCCTGGGGGTTGACTCCCTGACCCAAGCTGGATGTCCACTTGCGAGCAGTGGACACACACGGCAGTAGGATGCTCACTGTGGTCCCTTGGGAGGTGTCATCCTCGCATGAGGCAGATCCTGGGCAGGGAGAGCTGGTGTACCATGGACAAGTATTGCTCGTGGGGTCTGGGATGCTGCTTTGTCCCAGGTGCTCATCACCTTCAGGAGAACGGGAAAAGCTGCCCACTGAAAACCAGACCCAACTGCAGCAGGGCTTTGGGGCCACACCTGCTTCTAACCAACGGAGCAGGACAACCTCTTTTCTTCTTGCAAATCCGCAGCATGTCAACCCTACTCCCATCCATGGCTGCTACCAACTCTTTTCTAAGAAACCAGCTCTTCTTCCCTTGGGTTTGGACATCCAGAGTTGCTTCCTAATGCCTCTCCTAACCCATGCACCACCAAATGGCCCTGCTCAGCCTCTCCCAAGCCTCGCTGCCTCCGATGTCCCATCCACGGTCTTGCAATTTTGAGTGTCTCCATATCCAGAGATCTGTACCCATTTAAAACAAAAAGCCCATAACTCCCAACTGTTTTGGGAGCTGGCCATAAAACCTCATCCAGAGGGATGTTTATACCACCTGTGTGGCTCTGAAATGAAGCTTTTCTCCCCCAGAATGATGCCTGGGATATTAAGATAACAGCAGTGCAAATTTAGTGCGAACAGCTTTGTAACCTCTTTGCGCTCCAATACAGTAGGGCATTTTTTTCCCCTATTTCTACCATGCTTTGCTCATAAAATAACCATTCTGAGACCTCACTTACTGCAAGAAATCAATTTTAAGAAGCGAGTGCTCTCCGGGGGGCATCTTAAACGGCACTGGAAGGACTAAAACTCCCCTCCCAGTCCCAAACGCACCACAGAGGCAAAGGTAGCCCCAAAACCCCCAGCATCAAACCATGTGGTGTAGGGAGGGGGGGGGCTGCTGAGGTCCCCAGCTGAAGTCTCAGCGATGGGACCATGTCTTTTCTGCTTAAATACGTTCGTAAGAGATTGTTTCACCCCACTGCCTCAACCCGGGCTTCTTAGCTTTTCGCAATTAAAAGAAATACGTTTTTCTGTCCAAGCTTGGACACCACCATGGAGGACCCGGGCAGGACTGCATCCCCTCTGCTCTTTCCATTTTATTTCATTCGTGACTGCTTAGGGCTGAAACGGTCCCACGCCTCCTCTCGCATGATGGCATATCAACTGGGTTTTAAGGCTTCTGTCTCTCCTCCCGGGATATTATCCCAGTGCTACGTGGTCTGGGCTGTATCTCACCCCATAATCTTCCAACCCCAGCCCAAGGCAGGGTTTTTGGTTTTTTTTTGCTATCTCTGCTTGCCATCTGCGCGGGAGGGAGGGATGCCCTGGGGGGCCTGAACGCTTCTGTCTGCTCATGGTTTATCTGAAGGGACCAGAAAGAAAATGAAATAGAAATACACGTCTGGCGCGACCCCAGTGTTTCGGAGGGGAAGGAAGAACCAACACGCAGTTCCGTGGCTTTTTATCCAGCAGAGATTTGGGCAAGGGGACTTCAGGCAGGAGACCCTTTGGCTCCGCAGGTCTCTTCTCCCACAGCATCATGAGCTCTTTGGATGGTGGAGGACGACCCCCTCAGTGAGCCGGGATGCTCCCAACCTCCACTGGGATTTCTCGGGGAGCCCAGCCCAGCGCCGCGAGGAAGGCCACCCAGCTCTCTCTTTGCAACAGAAGCAGACTTCAACTTGGTTTTAACCACGTTTTGGTGATCACAGGGCTGCAACCCAGCTGAAACGAGGCCCCCCCCCCCCCTTTTTTTTTTCCTAAATCACAAATGACATTGTCTTTTAAATTGCGCGCAGGAAAAAAGGAGGGAGCCCCAAAGAGGAGAGAAAAAGGAGTTGGCTGCTGAGGAACCGCCCTGCCCACAGAAGAATGTTTCTAGGATGCCTGAGCAAACTCTTTTCAGCTGTTTGTCGGCCACTCTGTAAAATTTGGGAAAACCAAAGCAAGCACAGAATTAACCACCTCATGGCTGTTCACGAGTCGAGAAGCGATGGGGAGATTTGAGGACACCCTCCAACTGCTATTACAGGTGTCTGTAGGGCTCCCAGCTCAGGCACAGATTTCAGATCACTCTAGGAGAAAACATTGGCCGCTTTTTCTCCTGTTAAATAACATTAACCTTGCAAACTCCTGGTTTTAGCAAAGCTTTATTGCCACAGCAGAACACGCCGGCAGAAATAAAGCCGCATGTACAACTGACTCCCTTCTTCCCCGCTTATTTTCACATTTAACCATAGTCACGGTTCCTACCAAGGACTCTAGATGCCCTCATATAATTAAATATGCGATTTACGCAATTAAATACCCAATTGGCCCTATTAAATTAACTCAACGGATTGAAATCACCAATGCCACAGGAACTCGGCTGCCTATTTAGCACATCCCCTCCTTCATGCCGACAGGCATCCGATACTCGCTGCAAACCGTACCCGCTTTGCAGGCGACCCTGAAAATCAGCAAATTTTGCTTTTCAACAGAAAGAGAGGAAACAAGACACAAGGACGGAAAGCTTTTACAGCTAATATTTTGCCAGCTGCCTCTTCTAATACAAGTAGGGGGGATCTGGCTATGGTGGAATGAGTGTAAGGGGAAGAGGAGGTCCTTAAGATACTCCCGGGGGAATGTAGGACATACTCCAGATCCCAAAGACAAACCAGGGGGATGGACCGACCCTACATTTTCAGGATGTTAATGCTCAAATAAGGGTTTATGCGTTAACCCAACGCCGGCAGCTGCTAAACGGCAGTATTGTCCAAAGACACTCCATGAGACAGAGGAGGAAGACGTGCAACGAGGAAGAGAAGATTAAAAAACCCCACATTAAAGAGAGGTTTGGCCTACCTCCGGTCGTTTCTCCTCCTTCTGAACAGTTTTTTGGTGTGTGCGATTTCAGCTTCATGAGGCAACGGATGGTAACCCTGTAAAACAAGAGGGAAAAGCAGCGATCAGCTCCAGGACACAGGAGGCATCGATACGGAAGGGGACAGAGTGAGACAGAACATGTGAGCACGACAAAAGAAACAGTTCCCATCCAAACATCCTTACAACATCTCAGACCCTATAGAAGCAGGTCTGGAAATCCACAGGGAACGAAGTTAGCTGCGATTTTTGTATGGGAGAAGCCACACGGGGCAAATAACTGCACCACCTATGGATGGACCCCAAAACCCACCATCTACAGGAAATCCACCCACGTCACACACGACACTTGCTGATACCGGTGCACCTAAACCATCCGTTTTCACTGGGTTGTTTCCTTCGTATTTATTTATTTATCTAAAAGCCAGCTGTAAAAATGACTGTAAAGGGATGACGCTCAGCAGCGTTTTGAGGATACTGGAGTAAGGCAACATGAGCCATAGCTGGTGGGGCTGTTGGGGCTGTGGCCCCACGCCGTTAGCAAGTCAACAAGTACATCATGACAACCTCACTGAGGCTGCCCACCGTAAGCTAGTCAACTCACGCCACCCCAGGAGAAGGCACGGGTGGCATCTACCTACTGGAAACAACTGAGATGACCAGGACATTAAACGATTTGCCCCGGTCACGTCGGTGGAAGAGCTGTGTGTAACTCAAGCTGCTGTCTTGTCCTCTTTCCACGGAAGGTGCCGACTCTCCGACTCGGTATGTTCATCTGATAAGAGGGATGTTGTATTTACCGTCCTACTATGGGCATCGTGAGGCTTCGTTAATGTGAGCAAAGAGTTCTGAGGTTCTTGGATGAAAGGCACTATTTAAGTGCAAAGTATTATTTATTTTCCAGGGACCACAGAGCTGTCATAACCATAACGATTTTTATTTATGCAGTATTGTGCTTCCCCAGCTGGCAATAAAAGCCCTGTAAAAGTCAGTCCTTTTATTTCCATCGCAATCTATCTTAGCCTCGGAGCTCCAGTCGCTGCTGGTGAATCACCACGCGTGAGGGGCCACGAGGGAGCAGCCTGGGCAAGGGCAAGGGCTGGGTGGGAATGCGTCGCATGGAGCAGCAGCTTTGTCACATTGGCATGACAACATAACACACCGACTTCAAAAAAAAGTCCCCCTCTCTCTGCGTGAAGAGCCTTAAAAATGAGGCGTTAATTTTAGTAGCGGGTCACCGAGATAACAGTATTTTGAGTTCCTCTGGTGGAAGAGGTAACAGAGAAGAGAGGTTGCTGGGGACGGTATTGAATTTAGGTTTGCAGACCAGAGAAGGCTTGGACCCCGAGTCCAAGACCGACAGGGTTTATTGTGACCATCCAACCTGGCCATCTGCAAAGAGCCTGGAGAAACTGCTACTGCAGCAACCCTACAGTTCCCGTGGCAGCTGGAGCCTTCCACTTTGGAGACCTTCGCTCTTCGAGACTTCAAGCAATGAAGAAGTCACCAAGCCCCGAGGTAAGTCCTGCTGCTGGCTAGCACGTCCCCATTTGAACCTTGCTTTGGCTGCAGTCTTCAAGTGTGTTTTCTGAGAAGGTAGTTTCCCTTTTAACTTTCTTCTTCGCTTTTAACTCTTTTGGAGAAAACTGGATGCACCATGATCATATGGTTTAGCGCGGGCATCAGAAAGCATGTTCATGAGTAGTACCCATTCTTGGTGACCAAACTACCCTTCTCTCCCACTAAAACACCCTCAACACCCAGAGGTGCCACACCAACCACAGCATCCTCAGATGCTCAACCTGAGCATCCTCAACCACAGATCCCTCATAGCAGTGGTACAAAGGCCATCGTTACATGAAGTTGCCTTAGCTTTCTTGCAGATCTGCTCATCCAGCGAGGATCTGCTCAGCGATGCATGTTGTTCTGTGGTCCTCTGGTCACGGGCCCGCACCCAGCACCAGAAAGAGCTCTCCTCAGGCTCCCTAGGTCTCATCTCACTGCTCAAACACAGCCCATGTTTGACTAGGAAGAGGTAGTTTGGGAGTAGGGAAAGTTGCCAGCCTGTTCTCCTGGGGCTGTGGTTGGGTTATCACCCAGTTAACCAGGTCTGACTTGGGTTTCTCCTGCAGCCAAACACCTCATGGTTAATTCTGTGTGGAATATTTGATGTCTAATAGCTTAAAATCACCCTGAACCTTCTTCATTACTGGGGTTTTGAGGCTTCCTCATCTACTTGATCACTGAAGGCATAGGAGGAGCTTAATATCTCCGAGACCTCTGTTCCTCTGACAATTTGCTTGACATTGGCCAATGGGTACCAATGAGAAAAGGAAGGGAAGGAGCAGACACACACACGGCCCAATCCCATCAGCCATGCTAGTTTAGGAAATCCGGCTAAAAATAGTACGATACTCAGTGAGGCCGTTTCCAGATGTTGTACTACCACAGCAGGCGAAAGCTTGGGGTATTTTTAAGAATTTACGCTGCACTGCAGACACACGTGCAAATACAATTACCCTGGAAAAAATGAAACTCTCTCTGCAGAACACAAGGACTTAAAGCACCGATTTCCTCAACGCGAAGCCCTTCATTAAGTCGCAGGAGCTGCCTTTCTGCTCTTTCCAACTAGAAACCACGTGTACGGCAGTGCACTGCTGCCTGTCCTCCTTGCAGAGCATCCCTGTGCTTCCTCAGACCTCTGCCCACCAGGAGCAGACAGCATCGGGGTGAGAGATGGACTAATGACACGGGAATAAGGCTCCTAATCCTAGGAGCATGCCTGTGACTGAACAGCGGAGAACTTCGTGTCCTCGTTAGGAAAATCAAGCATCTCCCTTCTCCAGCCGAGCAATTCCCTTCCTTAGTCCTAGTCATGAGACAATGTTTTGGAAAAAAACAGTCACCGGTCCCTACTCTTGTCTATTTTGGTGCCTAAACAGAGCTAAATTTGGAAGGGAGAAAAGTCGACTTCTTTTGTGCAGCAAGTCGATGTAAAAGGAAATATCAGCAACTTGCAAGAAGGGTGGAGTGGCTGGAGAAGACCGAGAGTGCTGGGTGGGTGGGGACAGGCCAGAGTCCCAAGGGCACGGTGAGCACCTTGATGACATGACTCTTGGGTTTGTCTGGAGGCTGCTCCCTGCCACGGGTCATGCAGGACAGCAACGAAAGTGCCTTCAGTAGAGCTGGCTCACTGAGGACAACGTGGATCTGGAATGCAGCTGTTCCATTCTTCAGTGGACACACTCTTTATGAAGCCGAAATCCCAGAATAGAGACAAAGGGATACGTCTTGCAAGGTAGAAGACCACCCTCTGCTCCGCAATGGGTCTACAAGAAGACCTACGCAAGAGGGATGGGTTTTGTTCTTACTTGGGCCAGAAGACACCGTAAAGCCCAGGTGCTTATGGTTTTCACAGGCAGGTTTGCATCTTCTCAGTGGGCAGCAAAATAGCATTTGGTCTCTGTCCCACGTCAGTTTTATTTCGGTATTTATTCGCAGGTGGCTTGAGGAGAACGTAACAAACCAACGTTTCAACACTGCTGGTTCTGGAAGCAAGGGGTGTGGGAAAAGCAAAGAACAAAGAGCCCATGGTCTCCGGAAGGATCGTTAGTAAGGGTCATTTTCAATTTTGGAGCTAAACACTCTGCGGTCAACATGGCGGGAAGTTTGAAGCAGAACCTGAAAAGCCCGTGGGACTTCTAATGCATGTCAAGTTTAAATCATAAACATGCGCGTTCTAACAAGAAAGGCCAAGAGGTCTGGAAAAGAAAGGGTGTTCAGGACTGGTCTGCAAGTCCCCTAGAGATTACCTATGTTGTGATGTCCATATTCCTTTTAGATGTTTTGGGGAAAGCAGCTCTTGGAGAAGGGAAGGTGATGTCTGGCAAGTTTAGGTGACTGTCATGTGGCCAGCTAGCATACGCCAAGGGAAATCTGTCGTCCAGCAACATCGCTGCAAACAGACGGCAGAGGAGAGCAGGTTTGATGCCCACGTGCGCTCTTTTTGTGCTTTACCTTCCTAATTGAAGGTGTCTGCCCAGCCCTCAACCTTGTCCGCCTGCCTGTGGGAATCCAGAAAGCTGGCAGCTGCCTCTCCGCTGCCCCAGCCCCATCTACATCGAAGTTTAATGAAAGAACAAATTAAAACCTTTCAAGATCTTGTTGGCAATCTGCAGCAACGCAAGAGCCGATACCTGCCCCTCTCCAGCCTCATCTCTCTCCTGAGCCATCCCACCCCACATCTCGGCCCACTAATGCGTGGGGCACTGGCCTGGGAGGGACGCGAGGAAGAGGAGGGAAATGGTTGGGTTTAGAGCTACCCTGCTAGGAGCAGGAGCTTTGCTGTCATTTTTCTCCCGCCTCCTCTGCATCAGCTGAGGATGTTGGGAGATAACTTTACCTCTTTTACCGGTGATGGTAACACACAGGGTAAATCACACGGAGAAAAGCAGAAACAAGGAGGGGTTTTTTTGCTGCTGCTGGTCCTGCTGTGACCACCCTTTGGTAGCAAAACCCAGAGACTCCTTCAGCACCCAACAACAACTGCCTTATAAAAGGGACAGTCCTATTTGGGACCGACCTGCACCCTCTTATCTTCACCTCCACTTCTGCACTTCTCAAGTGCAACTGTTGCCTGGGGTGGCCAAATTTTTGGGCGTTTCACAAAGACTCTAGGGGCTATGAGAGGTTGGGGTTCATTGCTTCATCCTCATGGTCTTAATCTCTAACGCAGCCTGACTTTCAGATGTGAAACCTCACCCCACAAAGTGACTGTCTTCATTCACACACACTCATTCAGCCTCTTCCATAGATGTTCCCCATGCAGCAGAAACGCTCCCAGCCTGTGATGGTCAAGCAGGTGAAGGTGCCTCAATGTCCCAAACAGCAACACCAAAACCCCAAGAGCAAACGAAAGGTTGAGAAAAGCAACTGTACCGATGGAAAAGCCCAACGCCGAGGGGTGATGAGAGAAGGAAAAGAAATGATCCGGCCATATCGCAGGATCATTCCACATGAGCTTTATCTCAAGAGCCTCTTGTGCCCTCAAGAAACATCTCCGCCCTTGCTTATCTTCAACAAATGGTTGCAGAAGGCCCGAACTGAACAAACAGGTTATTAGGCCTGCGGTAGGTGCTGGGAGTTTCGCTCAATTTTATTGCACACAAAGTTCAGGGTGGGATTTATTTTCTGGGGAGGTGGGAAGGGCGAGGTGGGGCTGGGTTCATGGCAGCCCCGAAGCCGCCCCATCTACCTGCGCAAAGGCAACAACATAAATACCAAGGTTGGAGGAAGTGTAAAAAAATAAATGTATTGTGGTTCCAGAAATGACCCACAAAAACCAACCCAGTGACTTGCAACACCCCGTGATAAGTCTTTCATCTGGCTATAGGATGGATTATCCGTGGCAGGAAAGTCTGGGACAGCACAGAGCTGCGGATATGTTTAACTTTTATTGTGCCGGTCCCGCACTCATCGTGTGAACATGGGACATAGAATCATAGAAATGTTTAGGGTGGAAGGGACCTTTCAGATCATCGAGTCCAATCATCAACCTGACACTGACAAAAACCACCACTAACCCATGTCCCTCAGCACCACGTCTGCCCGGCTTTTAGATACCTCCAGGGATGGTGACTCCACCACTTCCCTGGGCAGCCTCTTCCAATGCCTGACAACCCTTTTCATGTAGAAATTTTTCCTAATATCCATCCTAAACCTCCCCTGGGGCAACTTGAGGCCGTTTCCTCTTGTCCTATCGCCTGTTCCTTGGGAGCAGAGACTGACCCCCCCTGGCTACACCCTCCTTTCGGGGAGTTGTAGGGAGTGAGAAGGTCTCCCCTCAGCCTCCTTTTCTCCAGGCTGAACACCCCCAGCTCCCTCAGCCGCTCCTCACAAGACTTGTGCTCCAGACCCCTCACCAGCTCCGTTGCCCTTCTCTGGACGCGCTCCAGCACCTCAATGTCTGGCAAAGGCGCCGCTACCTCCCCACCGGCATCATCCCCATCACCTCTACCCACACAAGGCCAGCATTTATCAACACATGTAAGTCCTGTGGGCATTCCCAGCAGAGCCATCTCCTTGGAGGCCACTTGCCGTTGCCTCTTCCCCTTCCAGGAACTCCCATGGCATTGGTCTGCCACCAGCTCTCCTCTCTTACACGAGGGGAATTTTTTACCTCTTGAAAGGAGAGGGCTGAGGCAGAAACCAAAGCCTTGACCTGCTCTGGAAGCCATGGAAGAATACCAAACAATGTCAGGAAGCCGCCTGGAAATGATTTCCTCTCTGTTAAAATTTAAGTGATAAATCTGTTCCTTCAAATTGCAAGCTATTCATTTTTCCTGGAAGGTGCTTATAATAATAGTTGCTTCTGAATAAGGAATCTGTCGGTGCTCAACATTAATGGAATAGAAAGTGCAACAATTTTACAAAATACTCCTCACCCAAGATAAAAGGCGGGTAAATCCTTGCAGCACTTCATGGTTGTGGCTCTCCCATCACTCCTCACCCATCATACGACACACACAGGTCCTGGCCACCTCCAAGGACGCTTTCTTCAACCTCAATCATTGGAGCCAGGGCTAAATGAAACTATAGGGTTGGCAAGGAGGACTTAGTTTCCAGCCACCCAGGAGCTGGAAAAGGAACAAAACTCCTCCGGCTTTGCCACCGCTGATCCGACACGTCCCACAGTGGAGGAGGGATGCTCCGTGGGACCTTGACCGTAGGATGTGCTTGCCCGATGAATCATGGCATGGCGCAACATGCCTCAAAGAGGAGGCATAGGAAGTTGTTTCTTGGGAGATGTCTCGGTTTGGAGGATTTCCTGATTAGCTGCATCTTTGGGGAGCACACCACGAATCGTACACCGCCAGCAAAGGCTGAACGTGGAGGTGCAGTACATGCACCTTGGTGATGAGCACTTTGGAGGAGCCTTTTTCCAAAAAAAAAAGGGTGGAAGCCCAGAGGAGCAACTGCTGTGACAGCGATCAGGACTGTCACAACTAAGCACCGCTCTTTAGTTACCATTAAAAACACCGTTGCCGTTCCCTATAGGGCTCTGCCCTCCCATGTTGCCGCACGGACACGATCTCCCGAATTCCCGCTTGCTGAGCGTTAATACTGGTCTATCCAGCCCCTCTCACGAAACGGTGGGTGTTTTAGTGAGTTACAGACTCTACGTGCAGTCCCAGACCCAAAGAAGTATCATTTAGACCCTTATCTTCCCCACCGCCTTTCCTTGGTGGGCTCCTGGCAGAGAGCGGACACCCAGTTAGGGGCAAGACAGCTTTTAAAATCGTATTAAATACTTGGTGGCAGCTCGGCTGTCCCACCTCATCCCTCTGCAGCCAGCTCTGGGATGAAACAAAAGACACAGAGAACGGCGGAACAACCCAGCGCGAAATTCCCCGTGCGGGGTGAAGGATGCAAATGCAATTAAAGCATCAGAATAATTAGGCAAAGCCTCCCAAGTGAAACGTACCCTGAACCTTCCTCAATGCCTTCTGCTGATTATTGACAGTGAGTTTTCCGGGGTCTATTTTTAACTCGCGGCCCCACAGCTCCTGAATGATACATAATTCAGAGATAATAAAACTTTAAAATGCAGGACAAAGTCTCCTAGGAGGAACCGCCTCTGCAAACACCCATAACGCACATCACTACAACCACGCTGGGCAGGAAGAAAAGCCCAACCAGCGCCACCAAGCCCTGGCTAAGCCACCAAGATGGGGGACAGGCTGGAAACGCTGCTCCGGGCTCCCCTCGCCGTTGCATTGAAACGGGGCGCTCCAGACACACTGACACGGACACGCGGTGCCATAGGAAGAGTATAAATAACAGACAAAAGAAATCCCCTTTTGTTACCAGAATCCGCAAATCCCAAATCAGTTACGAGCTGACTTAGGAAACGGAGCTTTTTTCCCATGTTACAGCAAAATGGGAACAATACTTCACGAGTGGAAGTAACTCTAATTGTTTTAACTGATGTTATTTTAGTGTTGTTTAGGTTTATTGTTTATTTGTATGTATTTCCTCTACCCCGGTCAGGCTTAAAACCAAACCTTACTGTCAGCAGTAAAGCGTCCCATCCATAAATAAATACATTTATCCAGTAAATACAGATATAACCACGCTATTGCTTGGAGTCCTTAAACGCAGAATATTTAGAGGATCATTAAAATAAATAGCGCCGACGACCTGGGTTTGCTTTCCCCTGGAAAAGGGAGCCTTTTTCAGCTAATATTGGGAATAAATACCGCCCACATCCCTTGTTTCCAGGAGGCACCACACCTGGGATTTGGTTTGCCGTGTCCAGGTAGCCCAAGCTCATCCTGAGAAAGGGCTGCGCTGCCCTGAAAAGCTTTTCCTACATTTTCCTTGGCTTGTGCCAGCTTTGGGGGTGAGGGAGGAATTGCTTTAGCTGGGACTTACAGTGTTATGAGGTTGCTATGGGAATATTTGTAACTTGAGCTATTTCAGTCCCTCCGGGACCCCACATTTCTTTAAAGTATACTTTTCCCCTATATTTTTCACGTTCCCCAGCCTGGTTTTCCCCATCTCTTGTCCCCTTCAAAGCCTGCCACCCCCTATACGTGCATCTCGATGTGCCGTCCGACCACGTCCAGTCGAGATGAAGCGGGCAGGTGAGATGGCAGGAGGACCCTTCATTCACCCTCCACCCTCAACACCTCCTCATCGTGCCATCGTGGTGGACGGTGTTGCGAGGAGGAGACTTGTAGGAAGAACAGGGACTTCCCTGATGAATTTTTAAGGTGACCTATAAACAGATCCCATAGGACATCAGGGAGTTTTGGACCAGAACCCAGGTCACCTCTAAGCTGGTGGGTCTGTTGAACCTCTGTGTTGGGTGTGCTCCCCCCAACCTCAGCATTGCTCTCAACAGGAGGTAAAGGCTGTATCCAAGTTATTTTCATTTCACTCTTATTACTAATCAAAGATTGCCTGTTTTTCCTGCACGTCTGTGCAATCCCCCAGAACCAAGCCCCCACAAATCTTCTCCTCTTGGGTGGACCGGAGTTTCAGCCCATAGGAGCCCCAGCTCATGCAAGCTCCCAGGAGCTGGGACAATCCAACAGCGATGAAACCCCTTAGTTGCGGAGTGATAACTCCATAACCTTACGAACAAGAGGTGGCTTCTCTTTCCTTTCAACGTGGGTATTCAGAGGCGCTAGAAGAACTTTCTCACCGCTCAGCCCTTGGCACTTCCCATTGGAGGCCTTCCAAGTGCATGAAGTTTCGCAACACCCAAAGATCGCAGGCAATAGTTAATAAGTCAACGAGCATTTTTTGCCATGATCCGTATCACTGTGATCCCTACACTGCGTCACCGAAGCCAAAGGGAATTTTGCCATCGACTTTAATGGGGTCATGGTGGTGACACCCACTCTTGGTTCACCAGTGGACCTTTCTCATCGACCTTCATGGCTGAAGCAAGCTGGGCAGAATATCACTGTCTGTTCCTTCTCCAAGCCTCTCGTATTGTGCTGGAAATGTTTTCCCACAACAGATATTCCTGTTTGCAGTTGGCTGAAGACACAGCCAACACATTTTCCCCCGGACTATACCACAAAGAAATGTCTTTTTCTATCTTCTGAAGTCTCTGCTTAGTCTAGCTCAGCCCAGAGAGGGCAAGTGAGGTTCCCATGTCGCAGCCACCCCAGCTCGGAAAATACCCCAATGTGCAAACGCCAATTTAATCCTATAAAAGCCTCATTCCTCCCTTTGAAAAGTCCCATTCCTTTGCAGGAGCGTGGGCTGCGAAACACAAGGGCTTGACTTTCTCCTTGCCAGGTTACTGGCAGCTTGTACCTGGGTAGAAGAAACTGCTTCTTGAGTGTCCGTCTGCTCCTTGCCAGGATTTTCCTTTTACACATCGAGGACTAAGATTCCTCCTCCTGTAAAGGGTTTTAATGCAGGGACAAGCACAGAAAACATGACGCGCTTGCCACAGAGTATCAATCATCATATCATATATTAATTACGCTCGTGGCTTTTCACTGGTGCTTTGCAGACCTCTGGGAGCCATGGACTACTTCGAACAATAAAATGAGGAGGAGTAAGAAAAGCAAGTTTGTAGCTGCTTTACAGCAGTCTCCAAATGTGAGATTTGGAAACAGATTTGGCATTTCCACCAAAAAAAACCATCCTGAAAACCTGCTTTATATCCAAAAGTTGCTACTGGACAGGGAGCAAGATGGTCATATCTGCTCTCCTGTGTCTTGCAAAGGTTGAACCTCAACCACAACTCCAAAGACACAGGCATCATGCAAACATCAGCTTTGCTGCCAGTGAAAGCATGAGTTGTGATGACTGCCAGGAGCCGGGTGAAGCCCCTTCAATTCGTTTCACATCGTCTGAGAGGATGCACCTTCAGGTGCTTCCTCAGAACCAAGCGGGGACAAAGAAGAACCAGCAACAAAACTCAACAAACCAACCCAACTCCTGGATATTTTCATGTGCCAAGTGATGTAACCAAAGACCTTGGTTACTGGGATGTCTCAGGTCATGTTGCCCTTCCTTGCTAGGGCTTTTTTAGCTCCTTTCTCCTTTCCTTGGTACCCTTCTTGCTGGAAGGATTGTGCTGGTGTGCTGGGCTCAGCTCCAGAAGGTGGGAAGGGTCTGAGATAGTGGTCACTGAGAGTGCTATGATGAGCAGAAAGGGGCACGATGGAAAAAACACAGATGCTCTGCATTACGAGCAACTCAGAATTGGCCATCAAACTGCTCGCTACCAAAGAGAGATGAGAATTTTGGCAACCAGAACATCCCTCACGCCTGTTCAGCTGGCTCCCGTCTCTGTCCAGGACCCCTGTGTGCCACCGTCAGCACTGCAGCCGTAAGCATCCTACAGATGCTACGCCTTCATGGAGCTCTAAAGTCAAGCAGGGACCCTACGGCAGTCCCGGGATGCAAAACAAGGTCTCACACGCTCCACTCCTTGCTCATAGAATCATAGAACCGTCTAGGTTGGAAGGGACCTGTCAGATCATCGAGTCCAACCCAACCATTGACCTAACACTGACAAAACCACCGCTAACCCACGTCCCTCAGCACCACGTCTGCCCGGCTTTTAGATACCTCCAGGGATGGTGACTCCACCACTGCCCTGGGCAGCCTCTTCCAATGCCTGACAACCCTTTTCATGTAGAAATTTTTCCTAATATCCATCCTAAACCTCCCCTGGGGCAACTTGAGGCCGTTTCCTCTTGTCCTATCGCCTGTTCCTTGGGAGCAGAGACCGACCCCCCCTGGCTACACCCTCCTTTCGGGGAGTTGTAGGGAGCGAGAAGGTCTCCCCTCAGCCTCCTTTTCTCCAGGCTGAACACCCCCAGCTCCCTCAGCCGCTCCTCACAAGACTTGTGCTCCAGACCCCTCACCAGCTCCGTTGCCCTTCTCTGGACGCACTCCAGCACCGCAATGTCTTTCCTGTAGTGAGGCGCCCAAAACTGGACACAGTATTCGAGGTGGAAGGTGGGTAGCTCTCCTACGGATCTACCTATAGCTTAAATTAGGCAGCCAAGTACCATACCAAAAGTGGTTTTAGACATCCTCGCTTGCATATTGCTCTGTGCCCACTGTATATAGTTACATCCACGTACAAGATGCTAAAGGCACATGGGGTCTTTCCTCCTGCCTGCATCTCTGCTGGGATCGGAGACAACCCAGCGAGCAGGGATGGCTCAAGCCTCCTGCCCTTCCCGAAATCAAGTCATCAGACCGCCTGCGTCTCTGTGCTTGGCAGCCTCAGCCTTTCTCTCCTTATCAACGCCAAAAATTATTCATTTAACATCCATGGCCTTTCGCCAGCAAGAACGCCGCGGCGAGGAGCAGAACCGTCTCCTCCGCTCCCCTGACAAACCGAAGCAACAAAAGCGAGGCTCTTCCTCACGCAGGGGGGGAAATTGGAAAAAAATTCCCACCAGCTAAGAAAAGCTGGAGGTTAATATAAATTCCATGGGTTTGAGGGGGAAACGGAGCTGCATTCAAAGACTCGATGGCTAACCACGCTTCCTTCGTCTGGCAACTGCCCGCTCCCCCAGCAGAGTTATTGAGGAAGTTAGATGAGCCCTGTATTTGTTCCAGCTGCAGATTTCCCTTAACCCCTAGTAGTGGTGTTTTCCAGAAAAACCCAGATCTTGTTTTCTGATGGTGGCTTTCCATTTTCATGTGTGCCACGGCTACGGTTATTAGCTTTAAGTGCTGTCATTCATAGATTAAAAATAAAGGAAAAAAAACCCAACCCCTTTGTCATTCTATTAAGTCCAGGCTGGATGAGCAAAAGGGGGATTAAAAGAAGGCTTTCAGGAATTAGCTTGGAACAGGAAAGAAGAAGATAAAGCCATTATAAAAGCTTGTGCTAATATAGGAGTCCTTTTTGTTGTAAGTGTTAATGCAGCCACGCAAATTCCTATGAAGATTTATTAGTCAGGTCATGTAATCTGTTCTCCTTCCTCTTCTGATGATAAAACCAAGGCTATTTTCCTCCACTAAACCGTTCCTCTCTCTCAATTAAGAGGAAAAAAAAAATATATATATATTTTTTTTTTTTCCGAGATTGTGTTTGTGGTATACACAAGGTTACCTGCGAGGCCGATGCCTTCAGAACAGCGAAATGAAGAGATGGAAATTAAGGCGCTCGTTTAGTGATTAGACTGTTAGGATGCTCCCCGTAAGGTGAGAACAGCCCCAAGTCCGTGGTACCCGACGCCGAATAACTTGACGCACCTGGGATGTGCAGCACCGTCCCCTTCCATCATCCCGGACCTGCTACAGCATCCGCCGTCCCACGGGACTTGAGTCCGGTAAAGCGTTTTCTTTATGCGTATCTGCTCCTAAGTCTACTATTTGCCTTGGCCCTCAGCCAGCCAAGCACTTAGGCACATGCTTAAAGTTAAGCACAAGAGTAAACAGATTGAAGTCAGGGGGACTTAAAAATTAAGCGCATATTTCAAGGATTTGCTGGATAAGGGCCTTAACCCCGGTGTGCAGCGTTTAACCGGGATGATTCCCAGCTGATTAGCTCCCCCCTTTCCCCGACCTCCCCTCCATCGGACCAGGCAACAAATGGTTTCTGTTTTGCCACCGTGCTGAAGACTTGGCTTTAAAGAAACCTTGTCTAGCCTCCAGGCAAAGCGTGTCTTTCTTTAATTATACCTGCCTGTGAAATACCTTCCAGAAATCCCCACCCAAACAAAGCCTCAGGAAAGGAAATAACGGAAATTCTTGATGGTTTCCACGGAGGGAAACGATCCTAACCAGTGAGACGAGGCGCACGTAAGATGAGGCTGATGACTGTTCCTACTGTACACGGCTCCCAACCCAGAGAGACTCCTTAAAGCTCCAGTAGAACCCCCCCAGTTACCAAAGTCCTCATCTCCCAGGGCAGGAGCCTCCTTGAACCTGGCCCCTGGATGTGTCTCTCTGCACGTCTTAAAATATCAAAAGCTTTTTGGTGGACACGCAGGGGAAGAAGAGTCATGTGGCAACACAAAATCCATGAAAGCACCATGCCCTCCCCCGTAGCAAAGTGCAGCACCCAATGGGGAATCTTCCACGTGGCCACACAGCTTCTAAAGGGCTGGTGGTCAGCTGCATGACTTGATTTTTGCCTTCCGTGTCCTTTCATATGAGTTTTTCCACTTTATTTCAATTGTATCTACTCCTGCCAGGATCTTGGTGGCTGTGGGCACGTGTGCAGGTCTCGCAGAGCAAAAGCCCTCCTGCACAGAGAGGCAACAACTCAAACCAGGCAGCCTGGGCAAGACTTAGAAGATAAGGACAAAACAGATTGAGGAGAAGATTGGAAACCTGGACACAGAGGTTGAAGATTTGCTGTTGGTTCCTCCAGAAACAGGATTGCTCTCACCAAGGATCATCAACTTGCCCAGACTTGACAGTGGACTAATGGAACACCACCAAGTTCTACTCCCACCCCTCACCTGCCCCCATCCAGCTCACTTCGAACCATCCTCTGCTGCGTTATCATCTGCTCCTGAACAGTCAGCCCTTCCCACCAGGGCATGAACATCTGATTTGCCTGTGCTACGCATAGCAATGGCACTAACTAATCAAGTACCTTTGGAAAAGCACCTGTGAAAGACACACCTGAATTATTCCATCCAAACTGCAAACCACTCTAGGCGACCGCTAGATCATCAATTTTCACGGCAGCACACGCAGAAAGACTTCTGCGCTGCCAACACACCTTCTCTTTGGATCCAACTTCATGTTAGGAACGCTACCTTAGACCTCCCAGAAGAAGGGCATGGCCACCAGCCTTGCTCTTCCTGAACCAGCAACTCTCAGAAGTTGAGGACTGGCGGAATAAATTCAGCTCCTGTCTTGTAGGCAAATCGCACCATGAAAAGACCCCGAAGCCAAACAAGGCGACCTGCTTCCACTTGAGACAGGAACGGCAGGACGGTTAAGTAGTCAAGGAGCTCCACCTCTAATGAAGCAGGTTCCCAGCCTCAAGTACGCTTACAATCCTTGGAGCTACTTGCGATACGTTTTCATGGCCTCGCTGGCCACAGGCAGCCGGACACTATTTCTTCTTCTAGACAAGGAAAGGAGCCGTGTCTTGGAAGTCTGTCACACTTCACCTGCCCTCCTCTTCAACACAGCCCATGTAATTATCATTTATTACCTGCTTGGAAACACCACCCAAATCCTACAGCCACATGCTGTACGCAGAGATCAGAAAACTCCTCCAGTACCAGGAGAAAAGCAGCATCAAGGCTGAAAGAAGAACTTGATGCTTGCTTGCTTTTACCTTCAAACGCAGGCATTTGTAACAATAAAAAAAAAAAAAAAAAAGAGTTTAAATAACAAATGTTTGCCTAAGCATTTATAAATTGAGCTAAAAAGAGTTTTCCTTTCAACTAAAGGACCCTCATCGGGTGTGTAGTCCCAACACTGTGGCACTGCAAGAGGTATGGGTGCGAGACCCCAAATTTCTCCCTGGCCATGAATGTTCCCACCATGCCCTTGGGATTTCAGGCAAGACGTGGGACCATTCTCCCCCATCTCCTTTGATGGGATCCTGGTCTCTGACAGTTTTCCATAACCAGAATCATAGGGTTGGAAGGGACCTCTGGAGATCATCTAGTCCAATCCCCCTGCCAGCGCAGGGTCACCCAGAGCAGGCTGCACAGGAACGCGTCCAGGAGGGTTTGGAAGGTCTCCAGAGAAGGAGACTCCACCACCTCTCTGGGCAGCCTCTTCCAGGGCTCTGCCACCCTCAAAGGAAAGAAGTTCCTCCTCATGTTTAGGTGGAACTTCCTATGTTCAAGTTTGTGCCTGCTACCTCTTGTCCTGTCACCAGGCACCACTGAGAAGAGCCTGGCCCCATCCTCCTGACACCCACCCTTTAAGTATTTATAAGTGTGGTTTGGTCTTGCTTCAGCATTTGCAGAAAAAGAGGAGTTCCCACCCACCTACGCTGACAAAGCAGACGAGGGGAAAGAGGAGCCACCGCCGTGCTCTTCGGATCATGTCAGGTCGCACGTACGTTTGAAGTTGGCCACCCAGTTCTCAGCAGCCAGGAGCAATCTCGTAACGGCCGCTTCCTCCACCGCTCGCAGAGCTGATCTTCAGGAAAGCTCTGTAGTGCGAGGAAATCCTGACCATCGCCACCAAAGCGTTATCGACACAGCAAGGAGATAATAACGACAGGAACTGCCTTACGGCAAAATCACCATCATGATTCATGCGCCTGCTTGGTGCCAAGGTCCATCAAGCTGTAACACAGCGAGAGGAGGTCACACATGCTAACACTGGTTATTGTGTTAAAAAAAAAAAAAGAGGTGGGCTCCTACAATTTGATGAGCATCATCTACTCTCCCTCTGGCAAATGAATCGGGTCTTCAGTGCACGATACGGCTTACTGCGTTGAACTTGTCTTCTCATAGAAGGCCACAGGTCCCACCTTCTCCTTTGGGGAGGTAGGCGTTATCTAGCCTGGCAGATATGGAATGCCATCTGGAAAAAGTATCACCATTCACGGTGGCAGAACCCAGCGTGGCGTGTAAGTTTCACAACTGCTCCGGATTCACAAGAAGCGTGACAGAAGCCGCAGCAGCCCTCTGATCCGTGTACAACGTCCCCCAACAGAGAGATACAGGCTGCTTTGACGATGGACAAGACCAGTGGGCAAACCACTATGGGTCAGGGCCTGCAGCACTTCTCCCAAGACCTTTTACTCCAGGAACTGATGGCTCAGACCATCATGATCTGTGATAGACATCCGAGGAGAAGCAGGCACGTCATGAAAGCTGCCAGCTTGAAAACCTGGGTGCTGCCAGGTGGTGGTCAATCCCTGGAGCAAGCACAACATGCCATGCAGCCGTGCGTCCTTCAGCCCCATCCTTGCTGGAGACCGTACCCCACCAGCCCACAGGCTTTGCACGTGCACTGTGAGAGCAGCAGAAATTCCCCATCTTGGACAACCAGAGAAACAAGAGGTCAAGGAGAAGCGAGACACGAGGTCTCACCTACCCTCTGTGGGGATTTGGCCACTTGTTGAGCAGACGCTGGGGAAGATGCTGCCGTGGCACGGTGGAAGAGACAGTAAGGGGACAGATTTCCCCCCACCATGAGAACCACCATCGGTACCTTCTCCAAGCGCAACACTACACCAGAAATAGAGCACCCCAGAGACTTCATTTTATTTTTTCTTTCTTTTTTTTTTTTCTTGGAGGGGGCGCTTTTTGCAGCTATGGATTACTGAGTTCGCAAAGTCTCTCTTTAATGTCACATGTGCAGCTCAGGTCCCTCAGGCCCCAGCAGAAGCAGCCTGGGATATTTGCACAGACCCCTCACAATGGAAGGAAGAGGGTGTAGGAGGGAGGATCAGGCTGCTGACCCCTTTATTGTTCTTGGGCCAGAAGAAAGCTTCCTTCTGGCTTAAGAACCACGGCGCTGAAAAAGTTTTCCAGCCAAAACGAGTCAGATGGAGTCACTGGGTGGTGGTTT
>VWZL01001962.1:153757-220800 GCA_013396915.1 Stercorarius parasiticus
AGCTGACCTTGGTTGTTATAGCAATAAGTATAAGCAAGAGCCTCTGTGTATACCGTTCCTTGGTACAATCAGGTCTTATCACTCTGAGAGCGAACAGTTTCCGAACAATACGCTGTTAATTTCAGACTTTCGTCAGTTAGAAGAGGCCCAGCTAAAAAGTAAAATTACAAATCGGAAAATCGGTTCTGTTTTACCTCAAACCAGGACAAGTTGTTTAATGGTTTCGCAGCTAGCGGATATTTTACTGCCAGCTGATAGGGGATGAACGCTTGGATGTACACGCATCATGCTGATGCTCTCTCCTTGCCTGAGGAGACGAGCAGAAGCCCTGCCACTTGCGGGAACTGTAACCCGGATCAAGCACTAAGCCAGGTTTTTTTCCTCCAATATTGAGATGTTTAAATATAGGAGACTTGGATCCAGGTCTCCTATATTTAGGAGGTCACCAGCGTAGTTTAAAGACTGAACTCTACCAAGCAATACAAAATACAGCGAGCAGCTCTGCTCCAGCCCAGAACTGGATGATAAAGGAGCCAGAGAGACTGATCATAGCATCCCTAAATCCCGTACGCGCTCCAGCACCTCTTCCCCACCAAGCCAGCGTTCCCTCTGCAAAGGAGAAGTCGGAGACCTTGTTGGAGAGCACGGTATCGCATGCATGGCACTCACCCTTCTCTGTCTATGTGAGGCAGCGGGTGTTTTGAGGTGTTTCGCAGTTTCCTGTGAAATTGGGTGAAATCTAGTTTTTCAGGCTGCAAGTCCCACGTCGCACCACTAGGAGAGAAAAAACAGGGGAAGACAAAGAAAGAAAGTCCACTACTAATTAAACGCCAACAGGCTGAAGAGCAGAGGGCACACGGGAGCCTGCAGACAAGGAAAGCTGGTACTTCTGGAAGAACCCCTCCCTGCTGCAGAGCACACGGATGCGGGCCTCCAACCTTCACACTGTTGCATGACTTTTCTTTTAAATTCTATTTTTTTTTTGAGATGATGAGCTCCTGTTGCTTGCTTTAAACCCTAATTTCGATGTATGACGCAGCACGATGCAGCACACCTTGCTAGCTGTACCTGCCCTCTGTATCAAGGGGGTATCGCAACAGGTAGGGGCCTGGTCCATGCAATGGAGATGTTCTCTCTTGGTCCTACACAACCTGCCTGATCCAATGGCCTGGAGCAAGTCCTAGGTGGGAATTTAAACCCCGCAAACTCTTGCAGTGCTCCAGGCACAGAGAGGGAGGTGCATAAAACTGGACAGAAAGTGTATTTCACCACTGTCCTCATGTTGAAGCAGCAGCTGAAGAGCCCTTCCCAGCAGCTGCAAAGTCAATGCGTGATCGCACCGACAATTAATGGAAGACTAGAATCCTGGAGCAGTAGCTCAGAGCTGCTTCAAGTCTTCGTAGAATGGTTTGGGTTGGAAGGGACCTTAAAGACCATCTAGTTCCAACCCCCTGCCCTGGGCAGGGACACCTCCCACCAGTCCAGGTTGCTCCAAGCCCCGTCCAACCTGGCCTTCAACACCTCCAGGGATGGGGCAGCCACAGCTTCTCTGGTCTTGCCTGCACAGCTTTTGGATGATTACAAGCAATCATATCAGTGCCGGTTTCAGATGTTTGGACTGCAAACCCATCCAGCGGCCTCTCTGAAGCACGTAGGATGCCTTAAGTAGATTGACTGTGCTTAGTGCCGCGGGCTAAATGGGGATGGGGAGGAGGAGGAGCAGCGACATGAGTATTGGCAGGGTACTCACTGGCACCTGGGTACTGTCAGGATGGATATGCAGGCAAAGGCTAAGAGAAGGCATGGTCCATCTCTCAAAGAATTTTAAAACTGGCTTACCTGAAGGAGTCAAAGGTGTTGGCAGCCCAGATGTCCGTGCCCAGCATGTCAAGGGAGCTCTCCTTGTTGCCATTCTAGGAGGGAGGGAAAGGCGGTTACTCGCCGGGAAGGCACTCGGTGCTATCCGGACCACGGCACAGGCTGGCACAGCCGTGGAGGTGTCCCAGCTCTGTGCGTGGGCTTCTCCACTTCCGTGTGAATCCACACTCACTGCAACGCAGAGTCCCCTTGCCTGCTGTAAAAGCACACCGTGAAGGCAAGGAGTGGCACGGTTTTGGCCTTGGGGACACAAAGCTGTGGACAACATGGAGCAGACAATATGTAGGCTCAGCTCTGACTCCAGCCTTGTTCTCCTACCCCACCATCCACAACCTCCAAGACCCACCAAGCTCCAGCAGGCAGGCTGACATCCCGATCATGAAGACACCCAACTTCAGAGTCACAGATCAGCTGAGGTGGGAAAGGACCTCTGAAGTTCATCTAGTCCAACCCTCCTGCTCAAGCAGGGCCACCTACAACTAGGCGCTCAGGACCACATCCAGGTGGCTTTTGAGTATATCCAAGGATGGAGCTCTTCGCCACCAGCTACCAGGGCCTGCTCACCAATAAGGATGAGAAAAGCCGTCCTGCTTCTTCAAGGAGTCATGGTGGCAAGACTTCTTGCTCTAACAACAGGCAGGGGACATCAGAACCCTGCACCGTGCCACTTCTGCCACGCACACCAGTAAACCAGTTCACACGGTTATTCTGGTACTTGACCCACCAGCACTAAGGTGACGGTTCCTTCCCTCGAGAAGCAAAAGCATCGCAGTATAATCCCGTGGGAATGATGAGAAACCTCCAGCAAACTGCAAAGCACCTTGAATTTTGCCGTACAGTTGCTTTTGGCGGCAACCCGAAGCAAAAGGATCTAAAGCAAAGACCTCACACACAACCTTCATGGCCCCTTTACAGTCACCAGCCTACACATGTCCTCCCCACAGAAAGCGGGCTGCCCTCTCCACCCTTTCCAGGCGAAGAAGTAAAGCAGTTGGATTTTGCCGGGACCATTCAAAAAATCAGACTGGAGTCAGACCTTTTTCCCCAATGTTTCTTACATATATTCAGATTATTTAAGTATTTCAGCCCAAATGGTCCCACTCTGGTGAAACGAGTGCTGGAGATGGTGGCTTCCATATATTCCCCATCCTGTAATTTCTGCCATTTTCAAATATTATTAATAATAACCACTGAGACACTAAAAACTCATAAAAAGGCGCCTATTTCTTGATGAAGCCCCAGATCTCGGTCTGCCCATGCAGTGAGCAGACTTTTCCCAATGAGCAGGACGCCCATCCTCGGTGCACGCTACGGATGGTCGGAGTTCACAGCAATTCCCAGCACAAGAAGCAATTTAGACACCAGATACTCCAAAATCAGCCCCATTGCTCCCTTTTTTGTCTCCTCCAAGGGGTTCATGGATTACGAGTTTAACCTCCGGGGATCTGCACGTCAACTTGTCTCTGCACAGAAACAAACTACCAGAAATATATAAAATTCTCACGATCAGTTACGGAAACAGAGCTTTTTATTTTAGGCAAATGTAAGCAAAATTATCTTCCACCAAGGAGGGAAATTACTTTTCTGAATACTTAGAAGCATCCTCATGCAGTAAAATGAAAACACACACGTGCAGGTCTTTATAGCTATCATCCAAAGAAGAGATACCTCTCCTTGCTGACAGATCCATTTCTCTTTCCATTTCCTACGGATATGGGATATTTTAAGTCCCTGTCAATCAGCCAGCTACAATAGGAGTTCCTAAGAGTAAAGTATTTGGGTTCAGGGAGAACGAATGGGAACATGTAACCAGTCGCAGTGCAGATGAGACAAATCAGCAACAAAGATCCTAAATAGCAAAAATTTAAGAGAAAGCGGGTTCCTAATGCAACAGGTCACATCCTGAAATTGTTGCCCAAATTCATCTCGGACCAGGACTTCTGAAAAGCCCCTTCTTGACTCCTGAAATAAAGTGTCTAGCAATCACCCTCCGATGCTTGGCTTGAAATCTCTTTGGATGTGGAGGGAGAGTTTTGGCACCGACACCTCCTAATCCACAGCGCAAGCGAAGGCAACACAAGCCGTCCCACCCAGCCACCCCGCGTCTCCTCGGTGCATCAGCTCATCGGTGCTCTAGCGGCGAGCACAGGCGGGTCAGCCCCAGAACTAATCCCAGCAATTAGGGGAAATTGCAGTGATGGTGCGGGAGGTCAGACGGGTGCAAGCTTCTAGGCAGCGGTTGGATTCTCCCACCCAAACCGGACTGCAACGCCTGGTCCTCCTAGATGATGTCCCTAGACGATGTCCCCATGACCTCTTGGAGACACTCCAAGCATTAGCCAGACTCCATAAAGACGGCGCCGGGGCCAAACGACAACACACCTTGTCATTATGTCGTGAGTCACTACGGTCATTCCGAGAATTCCTTTCGCTCTTCAATGACCTGTCTTTATAACCGGTTTCTGCCTCGACTCACAAGGCAGGGAACGTGCTGGCTGCCCAAGTGAATCTGGGCTGTAAAGTGCTTACTAAAATGCTCACAGCACAGTATCAAGACTTTAAAAAAGCCAATTCTCAAGTCCAGGGATGAAAAAAATAAAATTCACATGTATTTAAGAAGTGACTTGCTGTCAGTTCCCCCAGGACTGCAATTATAACCGTAAGCAGTTTTAACCTGAAGCTCCCAATGACCCAACCCTCAGCTTTAGATAATAATTTTCACCGCGAAGGGGTTAGTACTGCTGAAAATTAATTAAGCTACCAGGAAAGATGATTGAGAGACACACTGACGAGAACGAGATAAATACCCAGAACGATCAGAGATCCGGTAAAAGCCGATCCTACACCCAGTATGGTTTAAAATGCACGTCCATAACCTCCGTTCCTATGAGCACACACCATCTCCATCCACCGTCGCCCAACCCCTGCAGCTGCCTACACAAACACAGGGACGGACAACGCCACCGGCTGCGTGGACTCTGACTGTTTATCCATGCATGCAACTTCAGCAAATTCCCCACAAAGTCGGCATTTGCATGCCCGCAGCAACTTTTGAAAGCCCAGCTCAGCGTCCCACCGGTTCCTCTCGCCACTCCTCTTTACCAGCCTCCAGCAAGCCACTGCAAATACAAAACCATCCCCTTCGCCACACGATTGCAACCGGGTTAGCGCGTCGCTGTGCTTGGCATTAATGTAGAACGACGCCAAGCAGTCGGCTGAGTCTGTGGTAGAAATTCAGGGATCGTCCTGTGTCATGTGTTCTTTCTTAAGCATTTTTCAGTTCTACGTTTGAGAAGATTCCCCCACCTTTCCTCCTTCTCAGCTGCCTGCGGCCCCTGGCTACGCTTTCATAAAAACCAAAAAGGATATTTAGATAACAAACTGTCTGAAAAGGCTCCTTTTAAAGGTTTTGTTGTTGAAAATTGCAAGTCTTCATAAGAAAAATATACATATTTTGAGGAAGATATTATCCCTGCTCAAAGAAAAAGGATATGTTGAGTCTCGCTCCTCCAGAAAGGACCATCACTTTCCAGCAACGACACGGTTCTGCAGGTCCCCTCCCACCACAGCGTGGCTCAGGAGGGGAGACTAGTTCCTCAAGTTCTCCAGGATGGATGAGATGGATGAACAGACCAGGACTTCGACCGCTGGCCCCAAATCTCCCAGAGTCCATCCTCCGCTTCTGGCACAACCAACACTCAGTGTGCAAAAGCAGAATCATAGAACCACAGAATGGTTTGGGTTGGAAGGGACCTTAAAGACCATCCAGTCCCACCCCCTGCCCTGGGCAGGGACACCTCCCACCACACCAGGTTGCTCCAAGCCCCGTCCAACCTGGGCTTCAACCCCTCCAGGGATGGGGCAGCCACAGCTTCTCTGGGCAACCTGGGCCAGGGGCTCACCATCCTCACAGCAAACAATTTCTTCCTAACATCCAATCGAAATCTCCCCTCTTTCAGTTTGAAACCTTTACCCCTCGTAGAGCAACTCCAAGAGGAGAGAGGAGGACAGAGGCTGACTAAAACATGAAGAAGAGGTCCCTGATCTGAGTTCAAGGAATGGACTGAAAACCAAATCAAAAGCAAATTCGTAAAGTCTTTTGCAGGGCAGGAAGGAAACTCCCCATTTAGCCCGGCTGATGGCTCCCACGGAAAGCAGCTGGACTCAAGGTCACACGTTTAACACCATCTACGTGGTGTCCACTCATATATCAACTTCTAATGAAGACTCACCAAAAAATAATTACAGACATCTCTTAATTTCCCAAAATTAAAACACACCAAGACTTCAAATAAAGAAAAAACCCTCATTTCCTTTGCACTAAACCAGCTGACTAGGGACTTCTTTCCCAATATTAAAGCACTCGGCACACCTCAACAGACTTCTTGAGACTGAAGAACAGCTACAGCCCTCAGCAGCCAGGTCACACATTATGTGTGAATTAATTAGATCTCTGAGGTGTCCTTCGTAATTGCCACGCACTCACACCCTACGTGTAGACACACACACAAAACACATCGTTAGGAGGATGCCTCTGATAAACAGCAAGCAAAGGACACAATTTCAGCACGTCACTACCAGATATACCTTGGTCGATTGCCTGAACTGCTTGCTTCTCCCGCGGCTGCCAGACCTGGATGCAGACCCACGCCTGGAGCCCGACCCCGGCCGGGATCCTGCGCTCCCACTGCTGCTGTGATCCCACTCTTCCTGGAAACAACAAACAGCTCGCTTTAGTCAAGGGTAATGCCGTCTCGCACCCACAAAAACCACTGACCCGGTGAGCCAGGAGAGCTCCAGCTCCCAGAAAACACGCGCAAGCACCATTAAAACCATGCCCAACGCCCTATTTTGGGGCTTTCTCAGAGCCTTTTAACATGCTGTATTTACACATTGCAAAGGGATGACATTGTGGGAGGCTTCAATGAACGTAAGATTTGGCTCTAGTCTATGCATGGGGAAAAAATAATACCTACCTCCTCTATCTTGATGAGAATTATGCATATTCAGCAACCCCACACCCTCTAAAACTGCTTAAGGGCACTTGGACAATGCCCTTAACAACATGCTTTAACTTTGGGTCAGCCCTGAATTGGTAGGCAGTTGGACGAGACGATCACTGTAGGTCCCTTCCAACTGAAATAGTCTAGTTCTAGTCTAGTCTAGACTTCTAGTCTAGTCCAGACTTCGAGCCCAGACTTCTAGTCTAGTCTAGTCTTTTCCAGAATTCTATTCTATTCTATTCTATTCCAGAATTCTATTCTATTCCATTCCCTTAACTCCCCTCCCAAGCCCAAATCAACTTCTCAGTCAGTTTGTCCCTCTGCTCAGCCCACTGTCGGAGTCCAGCTACTCACACACGTGGAGTTTACCAGGAGATAACATTACACAAATAACTATTTTTGCCTGTTAAGGAGCTGTGCCCAATATTCTCCTTTATTTTCCTGACACTTGGTTCTACTGTCAAACAAGGCGCAGGTTCCTCGTTCAGCTGGCAGCCCTCAGGGCAAGCTGAGTCATCCGAAAACCAGAAAAACTCACCCAACCAGCCCTATCTACCCAAACATCCCACAAGGTGCTTGGAGAGAAAGGTGGATATTGTCAGGGTAATTGCTTTAAAAGCTGTGCTCAGAGGCTTGGGAAAGACCTTTGAAGTGACCTAAGATGATTAAAAAAAAAACCATTAAATCACAGAGCACAGAATATTTGACTCTTTCAAGTGCTCTGAAAATCTGGGAAATACAAAGGGGAATGTGTGTTCCAGGACTGGTGCGAGGTGCCATTTCTCATGTCTCAGATATCCTCGTGGCGCTACATGAGGCCTTGAGGACACCACCAAGGGCTAAGACAAGGGCAGAGCCACCTTGGCTTTCAAGAGCCAAAAGGACTCACCAGCAAAGCACACAACAGCCAAGTCCAGGGTCACTAATTTGGAGGTACAGACCAGGTCTCACCTCCACCGCTGCCCCCTGGGTTGGATGGGGCAGGGAGACAGCTGCACAGCAGACCCTAAGCTACCTAAGGTAATGCTACCCAGTGGTCCAGCATGGACCTTAGCGCACGTGAAACTCAACACGAGGGACTAGAAGCAAAACACACCAGTACTGGTTTCTGCATTGCTCCAGCTGCACATTCTCCACCTTCAAACCTAGCAGCTCTCAAGCAAGCTCAAATATGTCATGGTTGCTGTAGCCTAAAATCAGCACTGACGTCAAGAGGTCAGTTGGTTTTCAAGTTGTATATAAATGAAATTTGAGAGGTTGCGGTTGTTCCCACCACATGTTACAACAACAGTAGAAAGCAGCTTCTTCCCTCCCCATCACCCCATGACCTGAATCTCCCCACGGTTGAGAAATCCCGAGTGGCACAAAATTTAGGGAGTCGTCAAACTGGCGTGAAGGGAAACAGAACTACATCGATGCCACTCGCGAGACGCGGGCAGCTGGCCACTTTGGGAAGCCTTGGGGAAGAGCCAAGTCTTGCAGGCATCCTGAGAAGTGAGAAATATCTCATTTGACGTGGGAAAGATGCGCACCAACTGGAAAGGTGATGGGGAGAAATGAGCCTTCACCACTTAAGATGTTCGAAGGATTAATTACCAGTTTACTGCATCCTACACACACAACGTCTTGTTCATCCACGTATGAAAAACTTCTGAGCCAAATGCTATGGTGGGACCAAGTCAACGCGGGCACCCTTTGCTTTAAAAGTGACATTGAAAATCAACATCACCGTTTGGTTCTATTCGGTTGACCCAACTTTTGGTCATCGTTGCCTGCAGACAACCTGAGGTTATGCAAATTCCATAAACGCAGCTGGCCACAATAAAACCCTTGTGAGAAACGGGGACATTGGTACCACCATGCATCGATGTCCAAACTCACCGAGAGAAGCCAGCGGATATGGTATGAACCAGTTAGATAAACATCACAGGTACTTTTTTACTAAATCAACTTGTCTCCTGGCTCTAACTCATGGCCTGGGGTCTTTTCCCCGTTCATGTTCCTTATCTTTATCACACCCTATTAAAATTTATATTTAAAACCAAATTATTTTTAAAATAAAAAACGTTGAACTAAAAATTCTTGAAACTTTTGTTGAAGCTGAAACAGTCGAACCGAGTATGGCCTAAACACACCCACGTTCAAACTCACCAGCACAGTCAAGCTCAATATTTTACCTGAATTTCTGACTAATTGCCAAAGATGAACAACTTTTTACCGCTATCTTACCGGCGGGGTTTCAAATCTCCAGAACTGAAATATGTCCACCAGAAACTCTCCCAGATGTTTCTGGCGGCTTTGTGTCTAATAAAGCCATTTCGTGCTAAAATGAACCCTCTCCGCAGACCTCGTTTCTACAGGAGAAGCGAAGCTCACACCAACCTCATGGGTGATGCCGGAGGAGTGGGCGAGAGTATGCAGGTAATGATCGTTCCTTAGAAAATAACAAACGAGCAACAAAAAATCCTCCACCAGCATCACTGCAAAAACCATTAAACCCCCATCCCAAACCCATACAGGCAGCCGGACTTCAGCAGAAAGCCGAGGCTCCGCACCTCACCCTCCATCCTGCAGCACGGCCACCTACGTGTCTCCCACACAGTGCTCTTGTTAAATTAATTCAGCGTGTTGTAGAAACAGATTTGTCCGCTCCGACAAAACCTGAAGAAACAGTTATAATGGCATGAAGTTCTCCATCCCATGCTCTTGCCTCCTGCCAACCCAATCCCCCATCATCTAAGCCCTGTTGCTCTCTGCTGTGCCCTCAAAAGACCAAGACTCTCCCAGTTTCTCCCAACACCCCAAACAACCCTTGAACACTCGTTCCCAGCTCTTATTTGAGCTCCTCCACCTACCATTGATGGTCTACGCTCACCAGCAGGAGATGGAACCTCTGAGCCATACTTTGGGGCTTGGAGGGAAATGTCACCCCCTCCAGAGATTGATTCCCAGACGCTGCTCTCACCCATTCCAACCCTTCCGGCCAAGCTCTGCACCCTCTTGGAAACGGCGAGGCTGGTGCGCATTAACACCGCCAGCCACCTTCCTTCGGAAACTAGCTGTCAAATCTAACATTTGCATTTTAATTAGCAATAATCATATGTTTCACTTACACTGCAATTTTCACCTTCGCAGCTAGCTCTTTGAGGCATGAACTAATTAATCCCGCTCCCTTTGCCAGCTCAAGAGTTAATACTTTCTGCTGCTTCAGTGCGAGTCTGAAAATCCCATTCGCAGAAAAAGGAGACAGCTTTCCCCGACGCACAGGCAATAAACCGAAACGCAGCGACCGCCGCCGTGGTTGCTCTCAGTGACGATAAGTATGGGTGAAGTTGGCTGTGTTGGCAGAGGTGTAGACCAGCCACGGCGATACCGCAAGCTTTAAGTGGCCCAAAGACATCAGTGGTTTCTTGATGGGACTTCTCAGGACACAAAGCCTCTAAGATATCCCCCAGCATTAACAATGGTCTCACCACTGCACCTACAAGGAGTTCCCTAGATTAAGAGCGGAGTGTCCTTCAAACGACTCCCAAATTTTGAGTCTTAAGCCTGGTCAAAACAGAAGACAGCTACCACGCAAAACGTCCTTTTTGAGGTTTTTCTGCAGCAGAGGTTTTCACGCACCCACCTTCTGCTGCAGCTAAATCTTCCAGTCATGCAGAATTTTGACACCGGACTCCCAGTATCTCCCTGTTCTTCTAGACCTATTCAAGAACAACCACTCCAATTTTTCTATGGAAAAATAATGGTTTAATTATTTTACTAATTTTAAATGCATCTTCCAAGAAAAAAAATGTAAGATTACTCTAAACATTTTAGTAGGGACAAATTTCCAGCTTCTTTCTTCGCAAAATATTGCGTAAAACTATAAGAAAACCAGAAAACTTACCCTTATAAAAAATACCATGCAGAAAAACCCACCCCTTTGGCTCTGATCCTTCTCTCCCCAGGTCCATGTCCACCTTCCCCAGCCCCCTCCAATCTGGTATGGTACCTGCTCACCGCTTTGGTAAAGGCACAGCAGAAGGGACACCAAACATCGCTGGGAGCTCTTCTCCCACCAGGAAAAGTAAGGTTTTATCTATACCTGTGCCACAATACAGGACCAAAGGACCCTGATGGGCTTGGGAGTTGGAGGTTAAGCCTACAAGATCTTTCTGGACTCCCCAGGAAAGGGCCAAGGCTGCATGGTTGTGTACCTTCCGGACAACATCACAAGAGACGTGTGAGCCAAGGATGTGGCAGATAGCTCGTTTATGCATAAGGATGAAGATAGGAAGGAGCACTGAGAGCACTCAGAATGGCACCGAGAACTTCAGACGTGCCATGGGAACCCAGCAGCAAGCCCCTGCCCAAGCCTTGGAGGAAACGGCTCACGTCATCCTGCCAAGAGCTTTGGCACTTGTTGACCTATTCAACCAAATCTGGAAGAAGAATGGAGGCCTCAAAGGTAACTCGGCTATTTCTAGTTTCACAAAACTAGAGCGTGAGAAGCTATCCTTTCAGCGGGCAGACTGGCATCACCACCCTCTTCACTCTACACAAATGGAAACTGAGGGTGACGAGACGTCCTCCCATGTGAGTCACTAGTGACACCAAGCCTAGAAGACACCTTCCTCGGTAAACAGCAACAGTTCTTCTAAATCAGGCAGCAAAGCAGTGAAGCATTTTGGTCCCAGATCTTCAGACACCCAAGCAGGTGGCTGCTTCATGAGGGGTGGTGCTGCTTCGTGAGGTGTAACCCCAACAGAAGTCCCAGAGAAAGTTAAACCCATATATTAGCTAAAGGACTTCATTTCTTTCTCAGCAGTCCTCTCCAACCGTAATTGAAGAGGGCTGCATTAACTGCACGGAGGGAGCGTCACCCAGCAATTACAGAAAACCATTAAGCGACTGGTTTTTTCAGAGTTGCTCTTTGATCACGGGCAGGTCACCTCACTTAAAGATTTAAGTTGTTCTTCTGTCAGGCAGGGTTACACCAACCTGTATTCACTGGCAAAGCCTCAAAGTAACTCCCTGTCTTTCGCTTTCTCTTTTTCTTTTGGAAACGAGACAACGGTGACTGCAGCACCTGCCAGCACCCACTTGTCCCAACAGGTCTTCAGCAACGCGGCCAACCTCAACCAAATTCAGCGTACAAACTGGTCCTGGGCTATGACACAAGTGGGCCGGTGAGACGGAGAACTGCCCCCGGGATCATTCCTCGCGTTTTGCCGAGTAAGAAAACCACCGAGCTTCAGAGCCAGACCCAAGGATGGGCAACTACAGCCGGACACGGGCTGTCTAACCAGCACGGGGAAATGAATTACATCTTCGGTCTGGGAGATCCTCTTAGCCTCCTCGCAAGCAGCACGCACCCACTCTCCAGCGCTGATCTGGTTAGCCAAGGATTTGGGGCATTACACGCTGCCTGCTGATGTCAGCGGATTTAAGCTGCCAAGCGGATGACTTCACTGCCGACTTGAGAAGTTTACATGACGGCGGTGCTGGTCACAGGAGCCTGAGTCCAACTCTGGTCCCAGTGACGTGGCCACTGCCTCAAACCGTGATCCTTTCCCACCTGCCTCTGCAGCATCCATCCGGGAGGATTTCCTCGTGTTTGACTCCGGGCGGTCAAGCAGCGCTGATGCCTGCAAAAAAAATCTCTGGAATTGCAAAAGAAATTTGCACTGATACTTCGCGGTTTTTTTTCCACTTTCTATAAAATTAAGTTTCACTCTGCATTGAAATCTTCTGTTCCCCAAGAGACAACCTTCACACATCGCCCCATCCCCGCTATTGCCTTTGCTTTGGCAATGTAGCAGCTTCTCCAGCCGTGACTTCATATGGTTGGAAGTGCTCAGCATCAGAGAGGGTTTTGAGGTTCAGGTGCGAAGCATCTCCTGCCTGGGAACATTTTGGCACTAGCACAGCACTGAGCTTCTTTGAGTCATGTAGACACAGGCGATAATTTCACGTCATACTAGCTTTGATTTTGTGGGAACTTCTCATGTTTTCCTCATCAGCAAGGCTTGGGTTCAGACATCCTTTGGCAGGACGCGCCAGGCTCGGTGACAATGGCACACATTCCCTGCAAAGCCCTCTACGTCTCCATGCTACCGAACAGCGCAGGATGCTCAACAACTTATGCTGTTAACTTGTTAGCACAGCTCTTGAACCCGGCCAGTGAGTCCTCTCCGACCATTGCCCAAGAAGAGTGGAAACCCACCACCTCTGCCTGCCACAGGCATGCTGCTGTTTCTACTGGCTTAATGGGAAGGCAAGCTGAGTCATGTCCTCTCCACCACCAGCTCCTTGGGGAGGAGAGCAGAAGGGTGCTACTGGCAGGGTGTAGGATAATCCAGATGTGATCCACACACCCTCCCTGTTTCTTCGCTGCCCAGTAGATAAGCAACCTGACCATCAACTGGAGAAGCCTCTGAGGTCCCCAACCACGCAACAAGCACAAGAAGGACATGGACCTGTTAGAGTGGGTCAAGAGGAGAGCCATGAAGATGATCAGAGGACTGGACCCCCTCTCCTATGAAGTCAGGCTGAAAGCATTGGGGTTGTTCAGCCTGCAGAAGAGAAGGCTCCGCGGAGACCTTCCAGCCCCTTCCAGTCCCTCAAGGGGCTCCAGGAAAGCTGGGGAGGGACTCTGGAGCAGGGAGGGGAGCCACAGGACGAGGGGGAACAGTTTTAAACTGGAAGAGGGGAGATTTAGATGAGAAATTGTTTGCTGTGAGGGCGGTGAGCCCCTGGCCCAGGTTGCCCAGAGAAACTGTGGCTGCCCCATCCCTGGAGGTGTCCAAGGCCAGGTTGGACAGGGCTTGGAGCAACCTGGTCTGGTGGGAGGTGTCCCTGCCCATTCCATATGGAACTGGATGATCTTTAAGGGCCCTTCCAACCTAAACCATTCTATGATTCTAAGTCCCTGCTGCAGTCGGTGGAACATGGACACACATGCAAATAAGCAGTCAAATAAATTGCAGTCCCATTTACTGCCAACAACGTAAGCTTTTGCTTGGTGACGATGGGTGACAGCCAGCCACCATGGGGGAAGGGATAGACTTGGCCAGGAAGGAGGATTTTCAACTCTCCCTCCCTCACCGCCTGGAGAAATGGGACAAACCCGCAGAGTCGCTCTGGTTTTTGTTAATGCCCTTTCCATAAGAGGAGCCCGGGATGGAGCCGCTGCCAGGCCTTTCATGTACCAAGAGCTCCGTTGGCTCTTGGAATACATACCATACCAGAAGTCTTTTACTTAATGAATTGCTCTCAGAAATATATCAAAGAGCTTCCTACTTGCAACAGCCTCACAAGGGGAATGCAAATAAAGTATTATATAAAATCTTCCCACTGGGTCTTTTGAGAAAAAAAAATAAAATAAATCCAAACATAAAAAGATTTTAAATTATTCCATTATCCAAACTTTTCTCATTTATAGAGGGGATAACGGTGCTCAGATAGTATCTTGCGTACGTCGATGGAGTGGTCTTCACCCCAGAGGCTCACCCGGTGCTAGCAGAGCTTTTGGGGGGTATGGCTCAAATGCGGCGGGGCTTAGCGGAGCACGGCGATACCATGCAGCAAACGAAAGCGTTCACAGTAGGGAACAAGGAGAATTATAGATGAGCCGAATGTAATTATGAGGCCAGGATTTTCTCAGCGCACCAGGAGTTCACGAAACCTATCTTCATGAGATCCTCCGCATCTTCTCACAGCCACCTGCCCAGAGAACTGGAAAGACCAGAGTAAAAGGGTTTCCAGGGGAAATTTTCTCTAGTTTTAAGCAACTTCTTTGTACGGGATGCACAGCGCCGACCTATAGGCACTGACCCCCATATAGTATCCCACAGCTGCTAATAGCAGATGTCTCATGGAGGAATGTAAGAGCAGGGCAAGTACGGGGTGGTCTTTCCCAGAGATACCCGCTAACGTCGGAAAAACATCAATTTAGGAATATCCTGGACTGCAGGTTGCATCAAGACACCTTATTTTTACCCTTAAATTCCCATTATCTGGGAATTGCTCTCAGCCCCACACTTAGACAACATCCTGTGGATGCTTACGTATATTTTATATATATGCCTATATAAATACATAATACACCTATGAAAAAAATATCCTTCTTTTATCTGCCTTAACCTTGCTGGATCCCACAGACAAGAATTTCAAAGGCATCAGGTACTTAAGGATGCAGAAGGGGATTTTCAGGCACGGGAAAGTCAGCTTCACTCTAGGCTCCCCCACAACCTTTAGGAAACCAATTACTTTTTGAAAACGTGGCCCTGGACTACTCTGCCCTGGCAGAAAAGGAACCAGACGCCGAATATATTTTCAGGACTAACCTGGATTTCCATATAAATGCCCTTTCTGATCGTCAGGTTAGAACTGCGTGGGGCATATCACGGTCACTGATACATAACCCACATCTTCACGGCAGCTGAAGCCGGCAGAAATCTCACACCCAAGTATTTTTCAACTAAGACTGGCGCGTATTGCACAAGCGGCAATGCAGAAATCTCAGCTGGAAATAAAATAGGAGAAACGGGAATGCGATTTTCCAACCAAACCCTTCAAAATCCACGCAAAATTGCAATAAAAACAAGCCAACCACAACTTCCCTTGGGAAACAATTAGCCAGCTTTTTCCTGAGCAGGTTTGAAGAGCGATCGGTAATTTACATGCACGACAAACACCTTATTAATGAATTATTATCTTTTTTTTTTTTTTTTTTTTTAATGTTTAAAGCTACTAGTGAAAAATCAACAGCCAGAAATGGTAATAAACTGAGCCTAATTCTCACCAGCAGCGTTTCACTCGTATATCAGTAACAGCAAGAGAAACGCTTGCCTGGACAGAAGAACAATAGCTGGCAGCTCCTCTTTGGTGCCAAGGAAAATTTGTTACTCGCTGTTAAAAGGAAGCCCAACATGGAGAGAGATAATTATTAGCTCTGCTGCAGGCTGGGAGAGAGCCCAAACGCAGGAAAAACAGCTTGGGCATCGGCGAATGTTATTTGCACGTGGAAAACAAGCTCTGTGCTGGTGGAGATCAAAAAGGTTTAATTCCCAGGAAAAAAAAAAAAAACAACAAAAACCACACAACAAAAAAACCCCCGTAAGTTGAAACAAAAGAGCACGGCACCAGGCAGGTGGAAGATGTCAGGGCTGCGTTGATTTGAGTGAGGGAAACATCACTCGTGTGCGATTCCTGCATCCTCCTGCGGTACCCGCACCAGGGACTGGCACGTCAAGCTGAGCCCTTGGGTGAAGGGCCGGGGGATCTTCTGCCCCAAGGAAAAGAGCCGCTAAGAGCCCGAGCAACCCAAGGAGGCTCGACGGAAACGGCCAGCCTCCCAGCTGAATTTCAAGCAGCTGGCTGCGGCGGTGGGAGGGAGACCAGCCGGGGTTTTGCTGTTGAATATTTCAGAGCAGATCAAAGCTATAATAAATTAAAACCACAATTCCGTCTGCCACCTTCAGAGGTTCATCTGAAGCAGC
Organism: Stercorarius parasiticus; assembly: GCA_013396915.1. NCBI lineage: Eukaryota > Metazoa > Chordata > Aves > Charadriiformes > Stercorariidae > Stercorarius > Stercorarius parasiticus. The sequence goes on from VWZL01001962.1 coordinate 170,124, forward strand.
GTCTCCGTACAGTACCTTCCTACACAGCAGTGATCTTTCCTTTGTTCTGTGCTGGCCTTTGTATAGATGCTGCCAGCATCCTTGCATCCATGCACATGGCAGGGAAGGGACGTGAAGCCATGTCCCAGCAGCTTCCAGCACGGCTCTGCACGGGAAGAAGCTGTGTCTAAAACGGGAGCTGCAATACGCACTGCTCAGACTGGCGCGGCCTCTTGTACCACCCTGCAAGGGGCTCCCAGGCTTCTTCTCACGGATGCCACGCATGGGACAGAAGCCTGGAGGACATCAAGCAGGGCAAGAGCACTAAAACCACCAGCCTAAAGCCACTTCTCCAGGTGGGACATCCATCAGCCACAGCAACTGCAACCCCTTCCTGCATCTCATATCTCCTTGGTCTCATATCTCCTTGGGCGAACGCTGCTCTTACAGAGTTGATGGTCGCATGGTGGCAAAGCAGCTCCTCAATCAGGTGACAACAGTGAAACCCATGCCTCTGTCCTTGCCAATCCTCTCCCATGCCAGTGCTCACACAAGAGGAGGGACGGCCACCTCCAGCGATGCCAGCAGCACTTGGTAAAGACTCTTCACTGAGGCTCACACCACGTACAACCACCAAAACTGACTTACACCCGGCTTCTGTCATTGCAAACCCAACACAGGCTCTCAGCACGTGCAGTTCTGCTGCTTCTCCCAGTTCACCCTCTCAGCTATTTAATCCTCTTCCCTCCAACACCACCCTTGTGCTGCAGCATCTAACCAAGCAGCACAGCTACGCAAAGCTCCCTCATCCCAGCTACATCTCATACTTCCAAGTCAGCTTTGATGCTCCAAGTAGGTCCCTTGCACAGGTGACAATGAGAAGATCTTCAGGAATAAATAGGACACTCCATATTTTTTCCCCCCCCTTTATCGCAGAGCAATAAGCTCCTGGTCAAAGCATCCATCCGCACATTGGGACGTTGCCCATCTCCCATGGTTTCGGTGGGAGCAAGCCTTCGGATGCTGAGCACAGGGACACGTCTCCCTTTCCACGGGAGAGGGAAAGCTGGCAGCATGGGCAGGCTCCACGCTGCCAGATGAGGCAGTACAAGAAGAAAAGCAAAGGCTTGGTGAGGAAGAGCTAAATACAACCCCTACCTGATTGTGTTCGTGAGACGACGAGCCCTTCCCTCGGGATGGGGAACAGCTGCCATCAAGCTGCTCGCTACAATCCGCCGTCCACTGTAAAAGGGATAAAAAAAAAAAGGGATTGTGTAAAATAATAGCCGGGCTGGGAAAAACCGCTGTGTCAGTCCACAGCACACAGCAAACACCGTCCGGCTATGGGCATCACTATACACGTGCCGCCTCCCCCTTATTGAGGATGATCCCAAAGGCTTTGGCTCGGAAATGCTCCACCCGCCAACAGCGAGCAGAGGGAAGACGCAGGAACAATTGCAGGAAGGCACCTGAAATGATGCTTTGCAATAAAAACCATCCCCAGCATTTCCTTGCAGACTCCCAACAGTATTTGGTATCCCAGGCGTGCGTTATGCATCAGGACAGCTTGACTCGATTATTCTTTTTCATGGAAAGTGGGGAATTTTCTGCTTTTCCCAACTCTGTTCGCTTCTGGGACGGACAAGAGTCCTGAGCTGCCAAAAAACTTGTGTTTTTATTTTAAACAAAGCAGAGATCGGAGCTCAAAGCTGCAGGTTTGGCCACTGCCGTATGCTGCTGCTGTGATGTGCGGCCTGGATGGCAGCCCTGCTGTCACACCAGCTTCACCCCATGGTGAAGGACATGGCCGCTGGGGGACTTCCCAGTCATAGGGAGTGGGCAGAAGGACAGCACAGCCCACGGCAGAGGTGAGCAGCTCTGGAATATGACCCGCTGTTTCCCACAGGGTTTGACAGCAAGGTGCCTCCACCAAAATAATTCAATTTGGGGTCATTTGGGGTTTTTTTTTCTCCCCCAGAGAAATGAAGGGTTGCATCATACTGGGGAAAAAATAAAGTAATAAGAAAAAAAAAAAAAATCAAGCAAACCAACATAAAATACGCTGCTTAATCCTAAAGTCATTCTGTTGTCCCCCTCAAAGTTGAGACCGAACCTTGGTGACCAGTTCCATTTCCGAGTTCTTTCATCCTGGAAGCACCTGGCTGCTCCAGAGACACTGACCCCTTGGATGCTGTCACCAGGGCTGATGCTCCAAGAAAATGAAAAGCCAATTCCGTACAACCAGCAACTACCTGAGAGCTTCTTGACAAGTACGGATGAGCTCGCAACTAAGAGAAAGAGCCACCAGTAGAACTGTTCACCATCCCTGCACAGCTCTGCCCTCATCAGAGAGCCCACGCTACCTCAACCAGACGGGAAACAGCAGCCTCGCCTTTAACGAGCTGCCCGTTGCTCTCCTGCCACCTCTGCTGACCTACCTGGAGAAACTCATGATGCTATCACGCTTGAGATCCTTCTGCTAGACCTATGCATACCTCCTTTAACAACTTTGAGTGCAACCACATGCCTGGGAAGTTCTCTCAAGCTACAGCTCACCCATTATTATGTCCACAGCCAAAAGAAAACTGCATTTTCCCTCTGACTTGCTTCTTTTTTTCTGGTGGGTTCAAGGCTGGAGATACTCCCATGATGGAAATGTCCATACTCTGGGATTCTCTGGACTGGAGATGGACGCAGCTCCCCTGCCAGTGATGTGGAGGATGGAGGAGCATACAATGTGCCTTTCCTTCCTTCCCCTGGCAAGAAGAGCGGTTATTTGGGGATGTGGTACCATCCAAGCATCTCACACGCATGGGTGAGAGGATTTATCCTCTCTCGGGCAGGGAAAACATTATTACAGCCACAAGGAAATGAACCGCAGAGAGATTAAGTAACTTGCCCAACATTAAAGATTAAGTTGCTGGCAGAACCTTGCAGTTAAAAAACAATTTTCTTGGTTTTGGTCCAGTACCTTCCCCCTAAACCCATCCTTTTTCCTCCAGCTCTCATTAAGAGGGAACACGTCACCTTCAATCAGGGTGGCTTCCACCAGGGTTACTCCAGCGAGCTGCAGGATACGTGCATGTTTATTCCTTGCTTTGATAAGAAGTGATCAGGAAGAGAAAAATCAGAAATAAAAATTCCGGGTTATTTCTTATACCAATCTGGGGTATGAGGTGGGAAAATTAACGTCTTTGGGAGACAACAGGTAATTCCTTCCTGACGTATCCCTTAAGACGTGGCTCCATAAAAGCAGGTGACCTACGTAAAAGCCCATCCTTGCTTCTTGTCCCGTATATCGCCTTAAAAAATATGAAACGCTGCATTTTGCTGGAGTTTCAGATAGAAATCCTAATTAAACTTATACACCAATGGTCTGGGGTACAACCACATTTAGTTGCTTAATTGGAGATGCCACTAAAAGGGGTCGAATTAAAAGGTTCAACATTCAGGTCTTTCATTATTCATTTTTCTTTTAAAATAAAACCTGGCTGTCTTTAAAGACAGCATTCCCAGAACTGACGTTAAAAACCCCGCAGCTCCTTTTTTTCCAGGGTAGGCCAGGATGGAAAGCTAAAATCCCATTTCCACAACTGGAAAATGGATTTGGCCGTTGCAATCAAGGATCTTAACGCAAAAATTGTACCTGGGCTGCCACGAGAACTAGCAGCTTTTGTTCTGAAGATGTGGACAGGCTCCAAGTGGTTGTAAAACTTTGCCTAATAATTTATTTCTAATTCAATACTACTTCTAAACTTGACACGTTAAATAAAGCAGCACTTGCCTGTTTGACCTGAAGCCCCTCCAAAGCGTCACTTCAAATACAGCCATTTTCCAGCCTCAGGTTAAAAAAAATGCACTATAAAGTACTTTGGATCACTCGATTTTTAAATTTAGTTTCTCCCACTTCTAACAGCTTTGATCCTCAAATTTTAAAACAACTCTTCCGCAAAATCTGTTCTTAAAAAGGTTCCTTTGATTCATAATTTCTTTACACCGAGCTAATATATAAAGGGTCCAAAGCTCTGGATTAGATCCTCAGCTCCAGCAAACCTGCACAGCTCAGATAAATCAGGTAGATGCTGCTGATATCAGCTAAGGGTGGGATCCTTCATATATAGAAACACGGAATGGTTTGAGTTGGAAGGGACCTTAAAGANTCTCAGCCTGTCCTCACAGCAGAGGGCCTCCAGCCCTCTGACCATTTCCATGGCCTCCTCTGGACTCGCTCCAACACATCCATGTCTTTCTTGAAAGGAGCTGGACGCAGTGCTCCAGGTGAGGTCTCTGGGAGTAGAGAAGAATCACCTTCCTTGACCTACTGGCCACGCTTCTTGTGATGCAACCCAGGATGCGGCTGGCTTTCTGGGCTGCAAGCGCACACTGCCAGTTCATGCCCAATTTGTCACTCACCATTGTCCCCAAGTCCTTTATTGCAGGGCTGCTCTCAACTTAGCCATTCCCCAGTCTGCAATGCTACTGGGGATTGCCCTGACCCAGGTGTAGGACCTTGCACTTGGCCTTGTTGAACTTCATGAGGTTCACGTGGAAGAGGAAACTCCTCTCTGCTGGACTTGGGGACGTTGGCTTTTGCACGCTGAGGTGCACGGGATGGGAGAAGCAGGCACCTCAGGAACTACCAGGAGAGCGCCTTGCCCTCGCTACCCCCACCACTCCTCCCAATTTAAAGGCAAAAGCAAGCCCTTAGGGAGGCAGGGCCTCATTTGTAAGCAATTAATAGACTTGAGTGTGAAATGAGAGACAAAACGACCTGTAACAAAACTTCTCTGCATGCTGGAGGAGGTCGTGGGTCCTGGACAAACCCTGCCTGGAGTCTGCCCTTCTCCCCATCATTGTAGCCCCAGCTTGGCTTTGCCACGCAGTCTCATTAGCCGTTAAGCTAACGTTAAGGCTTAATGCAAAGTGGTCTGGGGATCTCTCCGCTCAGGATCAGTCTCCCTTGTACTTCATATAAAGAGATGAAGACCCAAATCAGACCAGCAGATGCCTCCAGCAGCTCAAACACATCTTTGCTATCCAACGACGGCCATATCCTTACCCTTATGACCCTTCAGTCTTACTATTCTTATTTTGTCCTCATAACCGGTACGTAAGTGGTCTCTAACCTACATATTTTACCCCACTGGGAGCCCTGCAGGGTAGGAAAGCACGTCTATCACAAATGGAGGATCACAGCAGCTTTACAAGGCCAAGGGCGCAGAGCGGAGCTCCCCACTCCCTGCACCATGGGGTCCTCATCCCTTCAACAGTTCACGTTTTCAGCACGCATCTGCCATGCCGTGGCACCAGAATACAAACGATTTCCCTCCAAACACCACCACCACCAGTTCAGGAGGTTTCATTTCTCCTTGTGTTGGATCTAAAACAGCCATTTTAGGAACAAACCTAACTAGGACCATGTCATTCCTAATGACAACACCAAACCACATCCTCACTAAAACCATCCCTCTGGAATACAGCAATTTCCTTCCCTGACATAACAACCATGAAGCAGGCAAAAAAGTTATTGCACATATTAAAATGCCCACAAGAACCACGCTTTTGGGGAGCATTCGGGGCTTTTGATTGACCTGCTGGTCTTGGTCGTTTCATGGACACGCCTGTGCATACAGACAGGAGCTCATCTCACCTCTAAGGATCCCCCCACTGCAGCCCCTGCAGCTCTTCTCAATCCCTCCAGGATTTTTGCACTCTGGTGAAGCAGCATGGTGTTTGGGATGGAGAGAGACGCGCTTCATTTACAAATGAAACATCCTTCACTTATTATTTCAGGAAGAAATTCTTTACTGTAAGGGTGGTGAGGCAGCGGAACAGGTTGCCCAGGGAAGTCGTCAATGCCCCATCCCTGGAGGTGTTCAAGGCCAGGGTGGACGAGGCTTTGAGCAGCCTGGTCTAGTGGGAGATGTCCCTGCCGGGGGCATTGAGTTTGGAACTAGATGGTCTTTAAGGTCCCTTCCAACCCAAACCATTCTGTGTGATTCTGTGATTATAAATGGAAACCTTACAGAAGTCAAAAAGCTTCACGTCTTGCACCTTGAGACCATGGAAAAACAAAACCCAGTTGACAGGAGACCTCTACCAACTGGATGGAGACCGCAGATCAGGCTGAACAAGCAAGGTGCCCCAAATCCAATCTTTTATTGTGTCCTGCTTTACACCCCAACTCTCAAAAAGGTGCTCCAGCAAGATGTGCATCCTCAATCCACGTGACAAGCCACCAGCGCCCCCCAGGCCCTCTCCCACCCCACACTGTGCCCTTCACCCACCTGCGAGATGTGGGACTGCGTCTTCTCGCTCTCGCCGTCCCCCTCCGTTTTATCCGTCAGCAGCCCCTGCACCTGATACTCCAGGACGTAGCTGTCGATGAAACGCTCCAGCTCCTCGATCTCCTGAGAGCGGCTGCTCCCCGCCTCCGAGGAGGCCGATGCCACCGACGAGTTCTCCATCCCTTCAGGAGAGACGCCGAGAAGGGAGGGGGCCTGAGAAAGTAAAATTAAAAAAAAAAAAAAGCAAGAAATGATTTCCCGGTAATTATACAAAATTTAAAAAACAGTAGCCAAAGCCTGTCAGTTACCACAGGCAGGATACTTTTGCTGTACATCCAAGAACATTTATAACAATCCTAGGTGGTCACATTTAGAGTTTCCGTGCGTGCACAAACAAAAAGAAAATTCCATTTCTCTAATATTTCTACATCTGAAGACCACAACAGACGTCTTGCTTATCCTCCTCCTTAAAACCCAAACTACTGAAAACCTCCAGACACACGCACAAGAGAAAACCCCAAATTAAAATGCTTAATTTAAAAAGCCCAGGGCATTAGGTGTGCTGGCTAAGGGCGATAAGCTGGGGATGATGGGCAGGGGTGTGAGGAAGAGGATGATAATTGAAAAGCTCCTCTAGGACGGCAGCAGTAAATGATGCTGAGTCAACAGCGCGACTGTAAATGGTCCAGCGAGGAGGTTTGCACATGGAGGTGAAACAGAGATCACACCAGAATTTATTTTTAAAACTTCTCCTTGTTAAAAAGGGATTAGAAAGAGCAAAAAAGGGGAAAACCCTGCAAAACAACAAAGCATCTTCCGCATCAACCAGCTGACTGGCAACCACAGAAGAAACGATGCTATGCCTCCAGCTGAGCTCCGAGCCAGCACAGCCCCGAGCCCCTGTCACAGCAAAGGTGTCACCTCCACGGAGACACAAGCAAGCCCATGTTCATCTTAACCAGACACAGGTCCTCCTTCTCCCAAACCCAGTCCTGCTCTGCCAGACCACCAAGTGCCGCGGATCCATGGTTTTGCTGGCTGGAGCAACATGAACAGGTCCTTTCCTGGCTCCGAGGAGCCAGTGCTTCCAGGGAGATAGGCTCTGCTGGAGAACGGCTTTATGATGCTTTGAAGATAAAGCATCCTCAGGATGCAAACTGACTCTGGATTATCAGCAGATAGCCCAGCCGAGACACAAACCTTCAGAGATGGGAGCCTGAATCACTAAGTGTTCTGTATGGAGGTTTGTAACATCTCCTTACTGGTTAAAGTCCAAATACAGAGCAGAGGAGAAAGAGAAGAATGTGCAAATGGAAACAGATGTATATACAAATTAAGTCATTGGCTTTAAGGCTTGATTCAGCTACCCAAGCGTCCCAACAGTCCGGGTTAACTCTCTCTCCGGTTTCTGCTCCAGGAGCACAGCCATCTCCTAAATATGTACATGTAGATCATGGCTAGCAGAATAAGAAGCCATTATCCAGGGGCTTACATTGCAAACCCTGTTAGGATAGTCTTGTTTAGGGCGCAGATCATCAAGGAATTAAGAGTTCTGCTGCAAATCAAAGCCAGATCCCTCTACATCCCCAGCCCCTCTCCTAAGCCAATACATGAGAATGGATACACCACCCCACATATGCCTCTTCAACCAATACAAGAGACTGAATTCAAATCACTTTCATCTCCTCTGATCCACATAGTGAATTAAAAACCTTAGCAAATCCTGCAGTTATCCTTTAACCAGGGAATGAACACATAAGGACATCAATAACTGACATCCAGATCATCTAAGACGTGCATCTAATGAAGAAAGCTGCTGAAACCTCAAACGCAGCATTGCCAGCAAGGGCAGCTCTGATGATGTTCAGGTGGATGCTCCTGTGATCACTATGTGCAATCACAGCGCATCCATCCCAGATAACACACTCCTTGGAATGTTGGCCAACGCTGTTTTCCAGTAACAGGCAGAACAGCCCCTTCAAGTCACTAAAATGCCATCTTCTCTAGCCAAGAACAGGGCAGCTCCACAGACCATACCATCACCAGGGACAAAAATGAAAGGTACACTCCACAGGCAAGCAAAAGGCACAGTGAGGTCCTCCTGTGGTCTCCTGAGATGGAAACAGCACCAGGAGACCTTCACTCTGATAAAAGTGACCACGGATGCTTCTTCAAACATGACTTAGGTTTACAAGACTCCCAAAGCCCAGGTCAGAGCAAGGAGCCACAGCTCGTACATCTAACAGCAGCTGCACATTGTATGGTCAACACAAGAGCTTCCATGAGGACCACGCATCTGGTCATGCAAGCAAGGACAGGTACAGTTTGCTCTGAGGAGGGGACCGCCACCACCCAAACCACCCTCTCACATGGTCCACTCCCCTGCCCAGGTCTGGGGTGCCCAAGGGCAGAGAGTGGGCAGCAGGGACCGTTCCAGCTACAAACATCTGCAGATGACACTCTTCAAACCCCACACTTCAGCACACACCGCCAGATTTCCTGGGAGGTCTTTCCTCAGGGTACTGACCCAAGCAGGAGCCACTTGGTCTGCAAACATGGGCTGAACCCACAGCAGCAAGAAGGACAAGAAGAGCCGTCAAAAACTACAGGATTTTCCACGTGACATAAAAGCTCCGTGACTCATTGCTGTGGGAGATGGGACCGCTCTAGCGAGCTGACACCCCGTCTTTGGCCATCAGTCAGGTGCTGGCTCCGAGTTCACCCCAAGATCCGCATCCCCCACCCAGAGAAGCTGGACTGAGTGATGGGGAGGGGGGTCAGCATCCCTATTGTCTCCCATCCAACCACTGCGGAGGGAGCTTGGACCAACCCCTCTCCTCTTTCCTGTTTCTCCATGGCTGAATGACACACCTTCAAGAACAGAAACCATCAGCTCCTGTACCTGAGCTGGGCATGTTTCACACGAATTAAGCTCTGGACCAAGGTCTTGTGGTAAGACCCATACTCCTCCTCCCCTGCGGCTGGGAGGGAAAAGACACAGGAGATCGATCCCACCACGTTGCAGGACGCCAAGACTTCATCCCTCACCCTCTCCTTCACCGAGAACTGGTATTTACAGTCTGTTTTGAGACAAGTAGAAAATTACCAAGCAAATTTGGAGTGAGTCACATGCCATCCAGAAGGGAAGGAGAAAAAAAAAAAAATAAAAAATAAAAAATCTGTTCCCAGCTCCTGAACTATTTCTCATCTGTCACTTCTGAACAATTGTGGCTTCGTTTGGAAACTGCTGAGAACGAGCAGTTCTGGCCTAAGGATTTCATCTGCTCAAGGAATTATTCCCAAATGTGCCCGGACTGTCAAAAAAGCTCATTATGTAGATCAATATCACACATTAACTCCTGAACAAAAATCATGTGACATATTAAAAAGGAGAAAGAAAAAAATAGACAAGGGGAAAAAAAAAAAAAAAGAGGAGCCCTAGAGAGCACAGAGCCCTGGAGGAGGGCATGCCTCTCCCCTTTTAGCTAATTAGTGCCAATTACCATATGGAAAGCACCAATTATTAAATAGAAAGTGCTAAAGAAAGAGCTGGGAGAATAGGTGGTTGCAACGAGTCCTGGAGGGCACAATGGCACATGGGGAGGTGATGGCATGAGGTAGGGGACAGCTGATACAGGTGGCATCACTTCGGATGGACAAAGTAGGGTATCCTCCATCCCCTGGGGCCACACAACACAAACCCAAAGGTTTTTTTGCCTATTTTATTTTATTTTTTAAGGTGGCACTGAATCATAGGGTTGGAAGGGACCTCTGGAGATCATCTAGTCCAATCCCCCTGCCAGAGCAGGGTCACCCAGAGCAGGCGGCACAGGAAGGCATCGGGGCGGGTTTGGAATGTCTCCCAGAGATGGAGACTCCTCCGCCTCTCCGGGCAGCCTGTGCCAGGGCTCTGCCACCCTCAAAGGAAAGAAGTTCCTCCTCACGTTTAGGTGGAACTTCCTATGCTCAAGTTTGTGCCCGTTACCTCTTGTCCTGTCGCTGGGCGCCACTGAAAAGAGCCTGGCCCCATCCTCCTGACACCCACCCTTTAAGTGTTGATAAGCATTGATAAGACCCCCCTCACCCGCCTTTTTTCCAGACTGAAGAGACCCAAATCCCTCAGCCTTTCCTCATAAAGGAGGAAATCAAGGCCAGCGGATGGTCCCCCTTGAACACCCAGGGTAAAGCATAAAGCAGAGCAAGGGCTAACGCATGACTCCACTTTTGGGGTGCTCACCACCATGCTCAACCAGCATTTTTGCTGGTTAGCAACAGGAGAGACAGTGGACTGAAAGGGAATGGGTTTGTCAGAAGTCACCAGCTCCAGCAAAGGAACCCAAACCACATATTTGAGACATTTCTGGATCCCTAGCAGGAAACTAAAACCAAGTCATCTCGCAGTGGCTTCACCTCTCTCTAAAGGAAACCAGAACTTCGCAGAAAGAAAACTCTCCTATGTTTAAGGGCGATGAATTACCACATACACCTGAGATAGGACCATCGTTGTACACAAAGATCCCTAGAGCAGATGTCTAGGCACGGACAGCGAGTTGGTTGACACCTAACCCTTATAATAAGATAAAAGACTAACAAGTCATGGTCTGTAATCTTCTTTATATGCTTAGTCTGCACAGAGTCGGTGTGAATCACATAATGACACAGAGACTGACCAACTGACGTGGACATCCCAACGTGCCAGCTGCGCTGGGGCCACTGCTGATATGCCTTCATCACCCAACGCAAGACGTCAATAAAGAAGCTCAACAAGCAGAGGAACATCTTGACTTTATGGCATCTCCTGGCACTTCCTGCTAGAAACCATCTCTGAATTTTCTCAATTTGTCCTTTGAATTCCACTTCTGACCACACTCCCCTCCTATATCGGGGTTCATGGTTAGGACCACACGTGCCTGATCACTACAGCAGTGGCATAATACCCAAACTTGATGCTGACCCTGCTTTGAACAAGTGGTTGGACTAGAGACCTCCTGAGGTCTTCTCCAACCTGAATGGTTTTACGACTCCATGAGATGATGTTCAAGCACTTCATCGCTTAAGAAAGCCTCCGTTGCTCTCTCAGCCTACTTCCCATACTTCATTCTGGGCAGTCTCACCCATTTTTGATGAGTTTTTCCCAGTTATTGTGCAACTGCCTTCCCCCAGCCTGCCCAAGAGATGTCCCAGCACTCAGATGGGTCACCATCTCTAGAAGCTTTGGTCACCATCCTCTAGAAGCTTTTCCAAGGCAGGGCTTTTTCAGCTGTTACCCCCTGATTTCTGGGCTCTACCTAATTCTACCAAGTGCGAGATGCACGTATATAAAATGTAGTCAACAAAACAAACCCAAGACAATCACAGGTTTACAGAAGCCCATTTTCTGGGTCCTGCAAGCCGGTTCTTGGTTCAAGCAGCCTGGCCCTTCAAGAGGGACAGATTTTGGAGCACAAATGGTGGCCACACCTTGGGAAGGGAAGCAGCCACCTAGATCCAGGCCAATTCAAGCCCACCCACAAAGGTTTACTCTCCACACTAATGCTAAATCTTCTCTCCCTTTCCAAAATTAACCCTCTCCACCAGGAAGGTGGCATGGGCTGGATGGTCTCCTGCTTTTCTTGGTGCCGCGTGTCATGAAACCTCTGTGCCTGGAGCAGGTTTCTCACCTCGCCCTCAAAACATGTACAAACAAGAGGTTTTCAAACAAAAAACCAACCCACATTTGAGCATCAAAGTGGTTGATGACTTCCTAAACTGAGCAAACGCATGTTCTTGAGAGCTCTTCAGGGAGTGGTGATCTGTTGGATCTGTGCTGGCATAGCACCACCAAGGATTCCCCGATAACAGATACGCTCCTTAATGATAATTAACAGAGATCAACCTCAAATCTATTTTTTTCCCCTGTTCTCCCCTCCTCTCACCACTTTGTCAAGGCACAAAGCCTGTAAGTTTTGGGGGTCTGAAAATTACCTTCCAAACCTTTCCTACGAAGCCCACGCTGTGCTCATTACTATGACCATAAAACATGGATCCACCAACAGAAAAAGTCCAGAGATGTGCAAACTGCTTATTAGAACTTAGTAATTAGCAGCATTACTGTAATGTATTATTATTAATAGCTGTCATTTTAAAGAGTGACGTAAACGGGGTTCTTGCTTTAGTAAGATTATACAGTTTATGGCAATTATACAGTTTTACCTTTAATCAGCAAATAAACTCAATAAGAACAAGCATTTTTTTATGACATTTCTGTGTTCACCCAGTAGACGGAGGGTGGAAGCAGCACCCACACAACAGACCAGCCCACCCTATGGGCCTGCCCATGGCTCAGGGTGTCAAGCCCAACACGTATCCCATCTCCAATAGGTTCTCCAGCCTTGTGTTGAACTTGAGGAACCAAGTAGTGAGTCTGATCGGCAAAGAACAGCAACGGAGAAGGAAACCAGTTTGGACTAGATGGGTGGGACGCAACAGCACAGGGGAACTTGCAACCAAAATGATGTAAGAAAAGGAAGGTGGGTCCATGGTGAGAAGAAGACAGGCACACAGGGATGGGAACGCGCTTCCATCAGCTCACTGTGGCCCAGGTGAGAGGACCTCACACGCACATCCTCCCCCAGGGCAGATGCTCCGGCCATCCTCTCTCCAGCCCACCAGACCAAAGCTTCTCCAAAACCTGGACTGCAGCAGCCCAGCCACGCCGAGGCAGCACCACAGGGCAGCCACACACCGCTCTTCCCCTGGGGTGGGACCCACCTCAAGGGAGCAGAGACTCCAGCCCCATACAAACATCATTCCCTGAAGTGAGGAGTGGGGTCTTCTGGTCCAAAACATGTTGACATGGCAACCTTGTCAGCAAGACTGCTGCCCATGAAGAGATCTTCCTCAAACAATTCTTGCTCCAACTCAGCAAGACAAACCAACATCCTAACCTACCATTAAGCGAACAACTACACACCTTCTTGCTCCTACCCAAGGTCCAACCTGGTTGGGCATCAGCAAAGGAAACAAAATAAAGAGGTTGCTTTTGCCGGTTTTTTGGCTTCCATTGGATGGATGTTGAAAGCCTAAAACACTTTCTCACACAACAAGTTTCTTTGAAGGTTGTGGCCTTCAAAGACAAGAGAACCAGGAGCACCATGCTATCACACGCACCCAAACAGTGAAAGCTGGAAGTGGATTTACCCCCCAACTACACTGCCAGGAGTTAATACTCCATGCTAACATCTCCCAATGCTAACAATGATTGGAAAAGATTTCTAAAATACAGAGTTCAGGCAGAACTTCTCAAAGCATCAGGCTTCTCCAGATTTAGGCATCTGAATCAAAGTTCAATTATCAAAAGGTCCCAGTAAATGGCAAGCTCCCAGTCCATCTTTCCAACCACCTGGCCTCAGCTGTTTAGATATGGGTTTAAATGACTCCCTTAAGGCATCCCAATTGGAAAAGCCATGTCTCTTCCTTACTTGTCCTCCAGTTAAACATTGAAAAGGTTCACAGGCCAGTCCTCTCTGCCTCCACGATTCCAACGTAGGGCAGGAGGAACGCGGAGCAGCCTCTCTCTGCAGAAGATTTATTCCCCAGAAATGCCATCACAGGCCAGCCACCGGAGAGCCAGACTGTGACGGGCTCCAGAGCTACCCTGACAGATCGCCGAAAGCCTTTTTCTTGCCATATGGGATTTAACATCCTCTGTTTTCCTAGGAACAAGAGATGCTTCCTATAAAAGGCAGCCACAGTGCAAATTCTTCATGTACTGACGCAGCCACCTCCTTCCAGAGTCTTCTGTGGTAGGACATTCAGCATCCCTCTCATGTTTGCTCTCCCTTGGGAGTTTATAACAAATAAATTTTAAATACTGCTGTGATCCAGCAGGTCCCTTCTGCTCTGAGACACCTGGGACATGAACCAAGAAGCACCCCAGCAGCCCACAGGTTTATTTATCCATGTCTGCATGGCATGATGGTAAAACCAAACTGAAGAGACCTCCCAGCAGGACCCAGGGGGAGGCTCCAGCCCAGCTCCAGCCAGCAGACACCACGTCCTACCCCATGAGCAATCAATATCGATCTTCACGTTCCTTGTCCTGTCTCCAAACCCCACCCCATTGCTCTCTGCTCCCTACAGCGAAGACCTGTTGGACATCACCTCTCAGTGAGATGACACCCTCTTCTGCTCGGTGCCTATCTGCGGCTGAGCAGAGAGGAACGGCACATGGTCAAACCCTCCATCATTATGCCCCTCATACTGCCTCCCCACTGTCTTCTCCAAGCTGGCCTTTCTGAAGCCACCGCTGAAGTTCATGGGGAAGGAGGTCCCTTCAGCTGCAAGCCTGGGAGGTAAGGAATGTCTTGACTGCATGGCCCAACCGGTGCAGGACAACTCTCCTACTTCTTATCAATGACTTCAGGTCAGGTGAAACCCTCTGCGTGCTTTAACTCTGCAAATAACCGTCTGCCAGCTTATGCTCTGGCAGCTGTACAGGCAGAAGGACCTTTGACCGTCTGCGTTCGGGGTTTGTACTCCTGCATATCAGCACGGCCGCGGCCGGCGGGCAGCCGCTCGCTTCCCAGCATCTCCTTTTAATGAGCTCCTTCAACAGCGGTATTTTCTCTCTCCTAATCCAGCCGATTTCCAACAACAAGTAATTAGCAATGTGTCTTTCTAAAGCGGTGAGAGCATCTCGGTGAATGAAAGGAGCAGTTTATCTTTATTGCCGGCGGCCAGCTTTCATACCCAGCAAACCGCAGGAACAGTTACCATGGAAAATGAAAGCAATCAAGATGAACCATGACTCCCTCCATCCAGGTATTACCGTGTCTCCACGAGCACAGGCGAAGCATCACGTGTCTGGTTTGGATTCGCTGCTCCATAGCTGCTATTTATCCATATGCCAAAACATCAAGCGCAGCAATATAAATTATTATATCCTGGATCTGATCCTTTTCTAATTAAAATGTAAACACCTTTGAAAACCACACTGAGCGACTGCTGCTGGCACTAGCCTTGGGCTTTTCAGATACTGATGCATCCGTGGCTGTCTGAGCATTTTATATATTTCATCACCCCTCCAGTCTCAGGTCTGGTTTCTGGTACCTGGTGATGCAGAAAAGCCCAAGTGACAGGAAAAAAGCCCAACAGCTGTCACATTGCAGCGCTATCCACGAGCCTGGCATGCCACAGAGCGGGCGAACACCACAGCGCATCAAAACAGAGCTATTAAAATAAAAACACAGAAATAAATCAAGGGGGAAAAAAAAAAACAACAAAGGAGAGAGCCAGGAGACAACCAAGTGCAAAAGGCCACAGAATCCAACCCAAAGCAGCCGCCTGGACACAGTGATCCAGCAAGGAAGGGAGAAAATTAAGCAGAAAGCCAGAAATCCCTTGTTCTCAGCCAGACAATAATTTATTACGTAGCTTGCTTCACTGCAATAAGGAATTTTTTGTGGTTGGGAGGTGGATTTTTCTTTTCTTTTCAAAAAAAAAAAAAAAAAAACAACACAAACCCGCAAAGCATTGTCACTTTTAGAAACACAAAGTCTTTTTGTGTGTCAAATCTATGCACGAAGTTGGAGCGGTTTCCCACCAGATGGGCTTCCTTGCCTGGGGGGCGGGCAGGGGGAGATGTTACCTTTGGTTTGCAATGGATGTTGCCAAGAAAAAGAAAGGCAAAACTAGCACACAGCTAATAAAACCACTGTCTCAACTTCAGGAGGTGAATGGAGGTGGGTTTACGGCCCATCTGACAGACACTGGTCCCATCCTGCGGTGGGATGCTCCACTACGTGGGATGCCAGGGCATGCGGTCCACTGGAGCATCACTGGCTTCAACACAAGAGCAAGGCACGCTTCCCGTCCCCTGATTTTTATACAAATTCGATCCACGGAAATACATCAGAATTTCTAGAAATAAAACCCGAAGCAGGTCACAAAAAACCTGCAACCACAAACCCCTGAATCAAGAACAGCCTGAGTTTTATAACCTATTTCTACATCAGCTGATACTACAAACTGTGACTTAAGTCAGACTTAATCCCTTTTCACATTCCCCTACTTCTACTAGAAGCCAATGGAATGAGAGCCCACGTTAACATTTTATCCTTGTTATTTTTCACCTTTCTAAAGGAAACATCATGAAATAAAAATATTTGAAGAAATAGCAAAAAGAAAAATAAAAATGCGTATTTCACGTGTGCTCTGCGATCTCCTCTTTGGAGCTGCACTTTTCTCCTTCGAGAGCGGGAATTCATAGAATGACGGAATGGTTTGGGTTGGAAGGGACCTCAAAGATCATCCAGTCCCACCCCCCTGCCCTGGGCAGGGACACCTCCCACCACACCAGGTTGCTCCAAGCCCCATCCAACCTGGCCTTCAACCCCTCCAGGGATGGGGCAGCCACAGCTTCCCTGGGCAACCTGGGCCAGGGGCTCACCACCCTCACAGCAAACAATTTCCTCCTAATATCAAACCTAAATCTCCCCTCTTTCAGCGTAAAACTGTCCCCCCTCGTCCCATGGCTCCCCTCCCTGCTCCAGAGTCCCTCCCCAGCTTTTCTTTAGGGACCGGAAGGGGCTGGAAGGGGCTGGAAGGTCTCCCCGGAGCCTTCTCTTCTCCAGGCTGAACTGAACTCCCCCAACTCCCTCAGCCTGTCCTCCCAGCAGAGGGGCTCCAGCCCTCCCAGCATCTCCGTGGCCTCCTCTCAATTATGCTAGAAGACATGAACGAAGGATGTTCTCCTGCCAGGAGGGCTTGCACACATACACTGTGCAAACGCGTGTGGCCCTCTACGCAGCGGGCAGCAATCCTCAGGCAACCAACGCCTGTATTTTGCCCAGCTCCTCCACAATCCCGGGGGATGAGCCTTGATCCCATGGAATCAGCAGCCAGGGTCAAAAATCCCTGCGCAGGCAGCGCTCTGCAGGCAAAGCGCACAGCCCACGTCCTAAATAAAAGCATTAGAATAACCAGCTGATCCATACACTTTGCAATCGCACATTTCGACGGCGCGTTCACACGCCGGCACCAGTTGCCACGTACTGTCTTTTACAAATAACCAAAGGGAAACTATTATCAGAAAGTAAATCTTTTCTTTCCAGGCACCCAGGCAATATAATGGGCACTTGGGCTGTGAAAAGCCCTGTAATCCTAAAAGACACAGACAACTCTAAGTTGAGATCTCAACCCGCTGAAGTAATCCATCCCGTGGGTCGCTGCCGGCAGGGAGGGATGGGGCGGGAGCGGCATCCCCCCGTCAGCAGCAGGGCAGGCGCGGAGGGTGCTTAATCCCTATTAAACCATGCCCATAGTTTGCTGGCAAAGAGCATTTTTGCATCTGTACGCCGGCTTTTAGCAGCATTCAGAGGACAAACCTCGGCCACCAGCCAAAATGCCGGGGCTGCCACTCTGGATGGATGGAGGGGATTTTATGCTAGGAGGAGCCAGCTGGTCATCTCCTCCTGGGAATCACAGATTTGGGTTGGAAGGGACCTTTCAAGGCCATCTAGTCCAACCCCCCTGCCATGAGCAGGGACATCTTCAACTAGACCAGGTTGCTCAGAGCCCCGTCCAACCTGACCTGGAATGTTTCCAGGGATGGGGCATCTCCCACCTCTCTGGGCAACCTGGGCCAGGGGCTCACCACCCTCAGTGTAAGACATTTCTCCTACCTACTCTGAATCTCCCCTCTTTTAGTTTAAAATGATTACCCCTTGTCCTATCACAACAGGCCCTTCTAAAAAGTTTGTCCCCATCTTTCTTCTAAGCCACCTTTAACTACTGAAAGGCTGCAATAAGGTCTCCGCGGAGCCTTCTCTTCTCCAAGCTGAACCCCCCCCAACTCTCTCAGCCTGTCCTCCCAGCAGAGGGGCTCCAGCCCTCCCAGCATCTCCGGGGCCTCCTCTGACCCCGCTCCAACAGGTCCATGTCCTTCTGCTGTTGGTGGCCCCAGAGCTGAAGGCAGTACACCAGGTGGGGTCTCACCAGAGCAGAGCAGAGGGGCAGAATCCCCCCGCTGCTGGGGGTGCAGCCCAGGATGCGGGTGGCACATTGCCGGCTCATGTCCAGCTTTCCAACCACCAGTACCCCTGAGTCCTTCTCAGCAGAGCTGCTCTCCATCCCTCCATCCCCCAGCCTGTACCGCTACCAGCGACTGCCCTGATGCAGGTGCACGATCTTGCACTTGGCCTTGTTGAACCTCGTGGAACTCACATCCTCGCGGAATCTCACCTCCATCCCCACCGATTGCTCCCTTCATCACGGCTTTCCTCTTTTTTGGAAATTAAGCTCTTCTGTATGACAAGGCTGGCTGCAGGAGACCCTCAGGTGCCCCCCTTATTTGAAAGATGAAATGGAAGCATGATGCTTTTTGCAACATCAGCCACCTTCTGCACCGTGGAGAAAAGCAAATCATCCCTGGGTTCCTGCTGCTTTGACCAAGGGGAACAATCCTTCCTGGCCTCGGATCCGGTGATGTTTGGGCTTGGGTTACATGAGCAAAGCAAGGAGCAGATTTCAAGGAGAGACAGTTCCCTACGACCCAAGCCTGGCTCGCTCATGGGGATGTCTGTGCCTTTTGCCTAACATGAGCTGCTCAACTGGAACTGGGAAGAAAAATCAGCCAGTAAACCTCTGCCATTTTGCAGAGGAAAGGGAAAATAAACAACTTACCATGTTCCTCTCCGAGATAGTTAAAAATCATCTGAACAACTCCACGCGCAGATATTTTCTGAATCTTTAATTACTTTCAGTGCTAAAAAAACCCATACCCTAGAAAACCCCACTCAACAACACCCACAAACAAACAAAATTTCCAAAACCTGCCTTTGGATCCCGGACCCCCGCTCCTCCACCGCATTCAAATGTTCAAGTTATAAAATAAACAGCATCGGCCACCCCGGGAGCATCAGTCCCAGACCTTATCAGTTCCCATACAGGCAGCATCCACAGCACTGCCATCGATGAGATCTTCTAAATATTCTAGCAGAAAAGAACAAGAATTTGGGAAATAGGCAATTCTGTACACGCAGAAGGAAAAGAAGTCCCTTCCTCATAATGCTTTTGGTCGAGTAATAATAAATTAAGAGGCAGGGAAGGAAACAAAGCCCTGCAGAAGCACAAGGGGACAGGGAACCTTGTGGGGTTGGTGTTCAACACCACATGAGCAGGTCCAGGGTGACACAGAGCCGGCCAAGGAATGGGGACATCAGTGTCATGAAAGCTGAGCTTTCCAGGACCGCTGTCCCTTCTTCTGGCTTCCTCCACATTTAAATATACTAATAAAAGAGCCGCAGCTGCTTGCAAAAACAAGGAAAAAGCCACGAGCAGCATCTCCCACCTCCTACCTACTTGTTGAACCTTCTGCTCAGGAAAGAAGGACAGAGCCCGACACATACCCAGCAAAGCGACCGACCCTCGCACATTTAATGACAGGTTTTTGACCCAGGAATGAGTCGGTTGCCAAAGCTTTCCCTTCCCCTGGGGTTGGACACGGTGTCCTCCTTAGCTCCTGCTCCCGGCCACGTGGGCCGGACGTGGTCTAGATGGCAGGTTTCCATCCAGCAAAGTGATTGCATTATGGAGAAGCGATCCTCACTCCAACCAGAGGGACCATCCAAATTAAACCTGGCTCCCTGAGACTGTTGTGGGCAAAGGGCGTCATCTAAGACAGCTCTAACAGCTTGGGAAGATGTCCTTGCAGACCCTAAATCCATTTTTCAGCCTACAAAGATCTCCTGCATGTTCTCACACATTATTTCTGATAGCAATTCAGAGAGCACATTTGGTACCCAGATTTCACAACAGGATCCCGATATCTGCTCCAGGAAGGGATGTGACCCAGCGCAGACACCACTGTGCCCACCAAAGGTCCCACCAAACCCAGGGATGCTGTGGTACGGCAAGGACGGGCTCCAGCTCACTGTGGACCCACCACCCCACCGCGCTGGCCAAAGCCCCAAGCAGCAGGTAAGGCTCAGCCCTGGAAGGGTGATGATCAGGCCCTTCCCAAGCTTTGCTTTGCCCAAGCAGTGTGGACTGAGCCGATGGGCTTAACCCTCCTCTCGAATCCATCCCCAGCTTTTAGCTCCTTCCAGCTGCTCATGAGACAGCTTGAACCAATTCACCAGGATAATGCACTTCCCTTAAGGAACCAGCCCGCAAATACCAAGGAAAGCACCTCCCCAGACAGGAATTTTTGGGAGTTACTGGCCAGCCACCAGCCTCCTTTTTGAGGCTTGAAGTGCATTTTTTCGCAATCACTCCCAGACTATTGCTCTGCTCGGCAGCAGCAATGCCGCCGCAGATCTCCCCAAAAGCCCCTCCCGGGCAACCTCTTCCCCCCCTCAATCACAGCAAATGACAGGTGATAAGAAGCCAGCGATGGGGATGGGAAGAAGAGCAGCCTGCCAAACCCCAGGGGGTAAAGATGCTGCAAGTATTTGCGCAGCTACATTTATCGCCCAGGGGACCGCTGGGTTTGATTAATAAGAGGTAAATGAAGCAGCTCAACTCAGCTGAGCCCCGACAGGCAGGAGGAGGACAGGGAGGTTTTCTTTAACACAAAACAAAGGGAGAGACAGGTACTTCCAGGACACGATAGCTGACCTATTTTGAGACGAACATGAGATCAAGCGAGCTTTGGGAGTGTCTGTTTACCTGCACCAGCAGCAATGACAGTCTAGATGACTAGCCCAGATCGAGACAGCTGACATTCAGCCTTGGGATCCACCAACCCTACGTCCTGACGTGCCCTGCTGACAGTGTCCTTGACGTCAGTATGGTTCTGCAAACCCCAAGTCTCAGATGCCCCACTGAGCCCCTGCGTTGCTGCCGGTGTGCTGGGGACAAGAACCTCAAGTTTGTCACAAAATGTCCTTGAGCTGCTCCTTGTGTCCAAGTGCTCCATCCAGCATGGACCCAAGTGCGCCACGCGCCGCATGTGTGATTGGGACGTATCGCTGGCTCCACCACCACGCCTCGCTCCCCTCTCTCGTAAAACGCAACAAGCCCTGTTAAGACTTAGTTTAAATGCTTGGCTTTCCCTTCTAGCTTGGGGAGGACCAAAGAGGTCTTGGAGCTTTCAAGGTGCTACTTTTAGGGAAGGCATCATAGATCTAGAGGGTCTTTGATGAACATCAGAAGTTTGGCCTTAGTTTTCAGAATGCCTCTGGGGTGAATGTATTTAGTAAATACCCAGCATCTCAGGAAACCAGGCCAAGAAGGCATCCAGAGAAGCTTTTTCTCCACAAACACTGCCTGGTCAGGCATAGTGCCAGAAATACTTACTTTGATAAGTTTGCCTCCTGACCCAAAAGGAAACGCTGTTCCTATAGGGCTGGATGATGACTGGAGGACCCAGGGCCACCTGCAGACAGCAGAGACCAACAGGATCCATCTTTCAGGACAGCTGTTATCTACCCCAAGACCCCGCTTAAGAGTGGAAAACCCACCAGCCATGTCAACTGGGGAACCTGCAGGCGTAAGGACAACCCAGAAACACATCCATGAATGAGCCTGATACCATTTTTTGTTCTTTTGTTGAAGGGTCCTTCACATTCATCATGAAGGTCTTCCCACAATGACCTCTACCACGTGGCAGCCCCACCGAATATGGCTGCAGGGACCTAAGGAGCTTGTGCCAGGCCAGGTTAGCATCTGAGAAAGTCCCCTCCCACACCTCCCTTCACCGGTCAACCTCTGCTTACACCCAAGGGATTAACAGCCCCAAAGTTAATCATAACATGAACACGAGAGGAGGACTGTAATTGCAGCAAAGGGGAGCAGCATCAGCAGTTTCAGCAGAAACATCATAGCAGGATGCCTGCTATTGACGTACCTTTGACCTCAGAGATGCAAATAAAGAGCCCAAACTATTTAACTTGGGGAAAATAATAAAAGAAAAGAAGTAAGGGAGAACTTGATCAATCAAGAGACTATATAATGCTGTATATCCAGATGGTATCTCATGTTGAAGGGCCTTGCAGGTGGAAGCCCATTGTTGCCGGTTCTTGGCTGCCTGTACACTGCAGGTCAGATGAGGGCACCTGAGGGATCTTTGGGACCCACCAATTAAGTAGCTGAGCTTAACGAGGGACTGGAAAAGACACTTCTGGAATAAATTATACAATATGAAGGATCAAGAAAACAAACTCCGCCCCTAGCCCTGAGTTACTGCAAGCACTTGGAGACTTCAGAGGAAGATGCAACCACCGCTAACATAACCACAAAACGCCAAGGCTTTCCCCACTCCCACCGGAGTCTTCTTTGGGGCTTTTCCCTCCCAGAGGGAACCTGAAGAACCTCTGTGCTTGCTGAGAACCCCCGGTCCACCGGGATACCCTGCTGCTGGTGAGCATCCCCACATGTCCACAATGTCCAGAAGAAGCCCAATGCCTTCCAGCTCCAGGAACGGGAGGTGAGACCTGGCGCTCAAGTCCCACATGTCCCCTCCTCCGGTGTGGGACAAGGGTCACATACCTCCCCTACCTGCACTCATCCGAGGAACTGAATCCCTTTTTGCAGAAGTAAAAGGCTGAACCCATCAAATAATACTATTTTTTTAAAATCACTTGTTTGCCAGCAGCCCAGCTTTGGCTTGGCGAATTTTAAATACTTTTGGTCAAATCACTGCAGCCAAAATGCTGGGAAGAAAACGCTGGAAGAAGTTCAAGGTTTTTTTAGGGTTTGGTATTTTTAAACAAAAGATTTTTACTTCTATTTCACAGTGATGTACGCTAAATTTCCACAGCTCTTTGTCATGCTGTAAATTACTTTAAAACATATTTCATTTTGGATTGAACAAAGCAAACGTGACTTGACTTTATTTTCTTTCCTGTTTTAATGAAATAAAAATATCTACCCTGATTGACCCCAGCTAAAAATCCTCTTATCCCCCACAACTATCCTTGCGAGTTTTCTACAGCTTAATTAACTGGAAAAAAAATAAAAATACAGTTAGTATCAATTATTTGTCCTATGGGCTGATATTTAGGAATATTCAGAATATCTAAGGATAATTTGGGGTATCCACCGGGACGCGGTCCAGGACAGAGCACATATTAAGCGTTACTGTAACTAACATATATATTAGGAACTCATAGGAACCTCAGGAAAGGGTCACATATATCACTTTTTTTTTTTTTTAAAAAAAAAGAAGAGGGAAATAAAGAGAGGGGGGACCACTTCAGCCCCAATTCTGCAGGCAAGGTGAGACGCGAGGCACAATCCCACTGCCAGCCCTTTCGGGCTTTATCCTCCTAGCGATGCCTCCGCTTTGGCTTATTCCCAGCTCCTCCACGGGCTGCTCTGCCCCAGGAGGAAATATTTACTCTCCGGAGACTATCAGTCATTACACAAGATAATACCCAGGGCTGCAGAAACCCCAATGCAGATAAAGCCTCACTGATGCTCGGATGATGCCTTGCTGCATCCTCTCCTGCTCCCTTTCAGGTCAAACTGGATCTTGTACATGGCAAGGGGATAAAAAACCAAAACAAAACAGGTTTTCAGGATAATGCTGCTGACTTGTTGTTTTTCAAACCCTCTGCCACCAAGCCCCTGCGGTGCTGCTAACGTCTGCTGATCCCATCAGGTGGTTTAACCGGGGAGCTTAGTGGTAAGCCCTGTCCCTGCAAGGAGGCACCGAGTTATATAGGGTTATTCTTTGCCCGATGGGGACCGCAGAGGCTTTCAGATAGCACAGGGATAATTCCCAACTTTAAATTTCAGGAAGAAAATTAAGTTTATGAATGGAGGGAACTCACCCTAAGATGCAGTGTTTTGTGGCTGGGTTGGTTTGGGTTGGTGGTTGTTTTTTTTTGTTTTTTTTTCTCTCCTAGGCTTTATTTTATTTATGTTGAAGTAGCTGTTAAATCCTGTTAACATGCTGCAAATCCCTGTCTAGATGAAAAAAGAATGTGGCACCTTTGAAAGGTAGCTGGCCTACATCTGTACGTAAATAAACCCTTTATGGAAGGGAAAGGGGGCATGTAGGGAAGGGAGAATCCAGAGCAGGGCAGCAGGAGGCGTCTTGCAGAAGGAAGAAAAATGGGATAGGGAACAAAAAAAGGCTAGGCCACCAAAGCCAGCAGGATGGCCATCAGAGCAGGAAAAGCAGTTCACAAGTATTGCACTGTATCGGGCTACAAACCTTATTCTCTGGCTCACCTAGCCCGAACAAATGAGCAATATTATTAAGAGACAGACGAGAAATCAAACAGCAGCTTGGAGAAACCAGGGAAGCCTCCTGAGAGCCAAGGAAACCTGCACTATCTAGGGAAGAGCGAGATTACAATAATTAGGTCAGTTGGCGATAAGCCTTCTCGCCGCACACAGGCACACACACGCTACTGCCTTGCTAGAAAGTGGTGATGTCCCCGTGGAGCTGACAAACCCAACAGCACCATTCCAGGAGCATGGACACGACCGGTAGCGGAAAGCCTTCTCCAGCTGCAAACCACAGCAGCTGCTCACCTCAAAGTCTGAGGATCGATAGCTGCAGCATGGGAAATTCCGATGGGATATTAGAAAATTCCTTCACTGTGAGCGTGGCTCAGCATCCAACAGGTGACCCACGGGGATGTGCAATCTCCATCCTTGGAAACAGCGTCAAGAGGCAGCTGGATGAGGCCCTGAGCAGGCAGGTTTGACACAGAAGCTGACCCTGCGCTGAGCGGAGGGCTGGACCAGAGGACCTCCAGAGCTTCTTTCAATCCAGAATAACTCCATGATCTTGCCTAGGGGGACATTCCCTTAGCCCAGACTTCCAGGACAAAGCCACCAGATCTGACCTACAGCTTAATCAGAGCCAGAATAAAATTCTTCCGACGGCAAGTGGCCTGAAAGTCCAGGTTGACCTTTAGGAGAGGTAAGAGGTTGACGTGAAGCTCAGATAGACAACAATCACTCACAATGAGCAAAGCCTTCTGCTCCAGGAGGCAAAGAGGATGGTCCCAAACAGCGAGCGCTGTATACAGTATGTATGCACTTTTCCCTTTAAAAAGGGAGCTGGAGGCTTTCCATTACCCATCTCTTCCTTCCTGGCTGGTTTGACATCAGCTCTGCCCATCCTGGCAGCGTCAGAGCTCAAGGACTTGAAAGAGCCCCAGCTACAGCCCCAGAGCGGGAGCTGGACCAAACTCACATCCAGATGTTCGACACCGGACCAAGCAAACAGGAAAGGGAGACCAAAGAGGAGGATGTGCTCACTGCCCTGACCCCCACCTCCCTCTTCCTCCCCATCTGTATCACACAAGAGCCATCATCTGTCTCCAATTTGGCCGTCCAACACCATGGCCCAACCTCCAATCCAGAAGACAGAAACCAGTCACCTACTGCTTGGTCTTCAGGGTCTCCCTTTGGATGGTGACTTGAATCAAACCCCCACCTTCCAAAACCCACTTCCTTTTCTTAACAGTGGAGGCAGATGCTCCTTTCACTGGTCTCTCCAAAATTTTTTCCGAGCTGTTTCTTTGCAAACACCTCACCAGTATTCCCACTTGCCCCTACATCAGCTCCCAGACGGCTAAGGTCAACCCACGCACCAACCAATGACACGAGATGCCCTTGTGAAGCCTTCCACTTTCAGACCACACCTCCAGCAAGGCGTGTCGATACCAGCAAGCTTTTCCCACCAGCCAACTGCCGAGTACTCCACCACCACATGAAGTCCTTCAGGACACAAGTACTTCACTGCTTGATTGATAACAGTTACACCCAATCTTTACCCAGGAAGAGCATCCTACAGACTCAACTGTCCTGTACATGCTTCATGCAACGACGAAGTTCCTGCAGAGCTAGAGCTCACTAGCCAAAAAACATCAGCCCCCTGTAAACATACACAAATATTTTTCCATACTCCTAGGTCATGCAGAAGACCTCATGCAGGATGCTCATGTTCAGACAGCAAACTCCTCTCATTAGCTTTCCCGACCGATGCTCTCATTTGGTTAGGTACTCCGCCCCCCTCCAGCACGTTAGAAAACAGCAGCCACAGTTTCTCATGCACTTTGAATCAAAGTTCATCACTTTTCTGTTAAAATAATTAGCTAATCAAACCCATTGCTTCCAAGCTGACACTCCTCCTAATGCTTTAATCAATAGACAGAGATGCTCAGAAGAGAACTAGTATGGTCTGAGTTAAGTGTAGGTGTTGCAAGGACATCGCTTTTCATTCATGTCCCTGGATGCTGTGGCAGAGACAACAAGAGAATCTGGAAGCACACAACAGACGTGTACTGTAATAAAATGGATAAACAGACAGAATTAAGGAAATAAGCGAAAAATTTTAGTTTGAGGCTTATTAACCTGTGGAAAGAAGGGGAGGAAGGCTTTACTGGCTGACACTTCACATCAAGCTCAGTGTAACACTTGTAGACAAGCGGAAAAGTTGGGAAGCATTAAGGGACGGAGGGGAGGACTCGCCAACAAATCCACCTCTTGACATCCACTTAGACAGATCTGAGAGTCACACCACCAGATGCTTAACCACCATCATGCTGGTTAACTAACGGCCTCTAACGGGTTCGCTCTGATTTGGTTAGGTTTCTTAAAAGCAAAAAAAGATGAACACAAGCACGCAAAACCCACTGAAGCATTTCTAGGTGATGACCAACTTCAGACCCCCCAGCACACCCGACCACCACCTCCACACAAATATTCATCTCAGCTGCTAAATTGCCACAACTCCTCAATTACAAGTTCTTTCACAACTTCAGCCGCCACCTTATCATGAAGCAAATTTAAACCACTTCCCATAAAACTTGACTTTAATGCCTGTGGTGTCTCACAGCAGCCAGAACAGGCAACATGATGCCCCCAGGCACCCACGCGCCACCTGCTGCAACGGGTTGGCCCAGGGCAAGGACCAAGAGACTTGAGGAAGGAGAAGACGTGTGATCTGACATGGGTATTACAAAAAGCAATAGGCTTCATTTTCTGGGGTTTCTTGTAAAAATATCCGGAAATTCTCAGAGTTTACATTTGCTTACTAGAGACAGCTTAACCACCAGCATCCCCATCAGTGTACCACCGTATTTGTTGACTACTAGACCAAAGAGATGGCTTCCTTACAAAGTGCCTCCTTCACCTTTCCAACCAAACTCCTTCCCTGTGTATTTATGGTTGGCAGTGCCCAGAGAGCCTCCTCCACACACTTTCCATGGCAAACAGTTCCTTGAGAAGGTAAGTAACGTGAGGGGTAAGTGAAACGTCCCTCCTGAAAGGTTACCACACCTTCTCCAGAAACACCTGGCTGACTGGATGGGTCAGATTCAGAGATGCCAAAAAAGATCAGACATAACTTCTGGGTCCTGAGCTCTGTGCTCCTTACCCCAAGATCTTGTGCTAGTCAAGGCCCTGTTTTGGGGCACTCAACAAGATACCTTTGCTACCAGAAAACCGCATTCGCTGCTCAATATGAGGACTCCCAGGTACCCACTACGTACTTAGAAGGACCTTAGAAGTGCTCCAGCCACACTGCAGAAGCTTGGTCTAGCCCTGCTGAGCAAACATAGTATTACCAAGCTATTAAAAGCTCTGCTGGCACTGATCCCATGACATGAGACTACCACCCAGCGTGCCAAAAGGCCTTGCTTTTCAGTTCTCCTCAAGCCTCTGGCACAACAGGGTCATGATGAAGGTCTGTATCAAGAGCTGCAACCTCTGGTGCCAAACGAGGCGTTAACATGCAGAAAAAAAAAGCTTGAAACTTGTGACCACCAGAGAAGTCCTTGCTCACAGCACACGAGCTTCAATAAGGCCATATTTGGAGTTACTGATGTTCTACCAAAGGCTTGTGGAACCTTAAAATTCACCATTGACTGAAATTCACCCATGTCAAAGTGGGATCAGACTCCGCTGCGTGCACCACACAGACCAAGAGTGAGGATTTGTTATGAAGCACTGGTAGCCCTATTGCCATAAGCTACCAGAGAAACATTGCCAAGCCTCTCCCAACTTTCAGCAACACACAATCAGAAGACTTTGC
Organism: Stercorarius parasiticus; assembly: GCA_013396915.1. Taxonomy (NCBI): domain Eukaryota; kingdom Metazoa; phylum Chordata; class Aves; order Charadriiformes; family Stercorariidae; genus Stercorarius; species Stercorarius parasiticus. Next base: position 198,369 of record VWZL01001962.1, read on the forward strand.
TCCCAGCCAGAGCCAAACAAGGAGCTAAGAGCCCACCCGGGAGAGCCGACCATCGGTGAAAGACAGCAAAGGTATGGGACTGCTGCCATGGAGGTAAGAGCTCCTCAGCAAGGATCCTATCACGTACACATTATTACTCTTGGGAGAAGATAAAATTTGAGAGAAGAATAATTCGAGACAAAGGTAATTCCTACTCCAACAACCTTATAAAACAAAAGAATAACTGGCGCATGTTGGAATTTCCTGAGCAGAGCAAAATTGCTTTCAGGGTCTTAGTCTCTGGGTTTTGGAGGGCGGGAGGAAGGGTTCTGGGGGGCTTGGGAGTTTCTTCTTCTTTTTATTTTCCCTTCTCCCCATTAAAAAGAAGCAGAGTCAGCTGTGCTGGCTTCCAGAAGAGGAGAACAATTAACCTGAAAGCAATGCACTTGTTTTTAATATAGTACATGGCACGCCAAATGCCTGGTATCACTTAGAGTGGCAGACGATTTAATGACTCCTTCGCTGAGCAGCAGTGTCTCAAAGCCCTGCGGAGAGCAAGCGATGCTTCCTCCCTGGTATTTAGCAACTGGTTCAGCTCTGCCGTGAAAGGCAAGCTGGCAGCAGTCCTGCATGGAGCGGGCGTCATCGTGCATCCATCATCCACGCAGACCTCTCCCATCAGTGCCCGGGCGAGCATGGCATCCTTCAGCAGCACTGGTGGCACAACCGGAGTAATCTTCACTCTCCTCTCCCTGGTGAGTCCATGCCACCAAATTTCACAATTTTTTTTAATAGTGTAACTCGACTAGCCCCCAAAATTTCATTTGGCTGGACTCGCCTGCATCTCCGCAGACGTCCATGCTCACAGATGGGGAGCAGAGCAGGAGACCTGGAGCTGCTGCAGGTCTGGCAGCGTGTCCTCCTCGCTGCGTTACTATCCTCCTGGCACAGGGAAAGCTCCTGCTGACGGCTCATCCTCCCACACCGTGCCCTTCCCCACCGAAACGTGCGGTGAAGAGGCAGACGGGCTCCTGCTGAATGAAGCGAGCGTAACCGAAGGTGCTCAAGGAAAACCTCGGCAAAGCGGGCAAGGGATGACTGTGCAAACTGGAGCAGGGGAAAGGCTGAGTCACTTCCTCCCCCAGAGCCCTAAATAGAGAAGAGCGTAAGGAAAATCATTCTCCAAGCTGACAAAAAAGGAAGAGAATCCCCAGTTTAAAAAAAAAAAAAAAAATAGTAAATCAAAGTGCATATAGTGACAGCAGAAGGGGAAGGGACAGAAAAGGCAGCCTCGTGCTGCAGCTGGAATGCGAAAGGCTGTCAGGAGCAGAGCATCATCTCCGGCTCCTTGGGGAACTGGAGGGGGTCACTAATCACTTTTAACAGCAGCTCCAGCTGCAAGGCAAGTTCACAGACCATAGATGGTGCCAAAAAGCCACTGTGCTGCTGCCTTGGCTCCTCCAGGCGATGCTGCCGACCATGACCTCAATCTTGATGGGAAACACCTGCAAGCCTGGCCAAGCTTTTGGGGACAGATTTAATGCACTCCCCAGTGTGCAAACGCTCTACGTGAGCTTCTAGGTGGCAGCACGTGAAATGCCCCTATTAGGAGCAGTAACACTATAATACCTGATTATCCATCCCAGCAGGTACGCGGCGAGGCTAAGCTCAAGGCTGGAAAACGCTTTTGAACTGCGGGATACCGGTACGGGCAGGAGACTCTGGAAAGAAATCAGCCACCAGCTTCTCTCTGCAAGCTCAGTGGTCGCGCACAAGCATAAAGTGCTGGGACAACAGCATGGCAGCGTAGAACAGAATAATTTGGGTTGGAAGGGACCTTTAAAGGTCACGTAGCATCATCCCACCACACCCGCCCAGGCAGCATCCCTACAGCCAGCTCCTCCTTCCCCACGTTCAAGGTGATTTCGGCTATTTCCTTAAAGTAAATTTAGTGAATTACTAAAGCCACTTCTGAGTTAACTGACCTGGTCGCAGCCAGACAGATAATATTTAAGCTCACGATTGCTGCAGCCTCTCCTTGTAGGATTTCCCTTTTCCACCCTCCTCCTTACAGCCTGTAAGTTCTTATCTTGAAGACCTGCACTCCTCTGTCAAATTTGGCTGAAATCAGTCCCTTGGTTAAAAAAGCTTCTGAAGAAATAGCGAGTGACATCAAGTCTGAGTGCATAAGCCTCATTTCTGTTAATTAAAAAAAAAACAAAACGAAACCACAGAAATGTAGAGAAGAAGCTTCAAAGTGGCTATTTGCAGTGGATAAACAAATCTTTCACCCCATGTAATGCAAATATATTAAAAAGAAAAGCCCTGCAAATATCCTTTCTTGGAGCCGATTTTGAGAAAGACGATGTGTGCTCTGCAGATGCTCCGAAACCTGGGAGGGAGAGAGAGGGACCAGCACCTTGGGATGAATTTGTCCATTAAAAGCAGCCGAGCAGAGATGGATGCTGCGGCTCTGCTGACAAACAGTGCTCCACAGGGCTACGATGTTCTGCCTACCACCGATGCTGCTCCGAGCATCCTCACAGGCAGGAAAAAACGCTCCTCTGCCTTTGTCGGGCCAGCGCAGGGATGGAGAGAGCAGGGATGCAGGGAGGGATGGAAAACTCGCCGTTCACCAGAAGAGCTTTCCAGAAGCGTGCGTTTCATTTCAGAGCTGTTGTCAGAACGTGAGAAACTGCTGCTCCCAAAACAAGGGGCCTTTGGAGAAAGCGATACATCGCACCTCATCACAGCTGGTCCCCTGCAGCTCTTCAGCCTCTTCATCCATGTCCGTGGCCTCCTCTTCCTCTAGAGGCATCCGTAGCCATTGTGGTGAGACCCCACAGCCCCTGAAAACTCCATCTAACTCACCTACTAGCTTGCAATAAGGAGATATGGACGTGGCGAGAAAAATAAAGAAATCATTCCCAAAAGCATCCCGAGCCTTCACATCCTGCCGTGAAGCCTCCAGCTGCAAAAATTATTGCTGCAAGTTTTAGGATCACCAGCCAGGCTTCCCGAGCCAGAGAAAAATGTAATCAAAGACACCTCCAAGCCAATCGCCTGGCTGGGAAGAGGCATTTCTTGGATCACCGATATGCCCTGATGCAAGGGAATACGGCTCCCATGGGTGCAGGCATCCACCCCCGTCTCTTCTCACTGTGCAATGCAAACACCACCTTAAACATAAAACATTTCTCTGTTATTTAACTCCGGCTGACAACCACAGCACAACCACAACCCTTCCTGCTTTCTTTTCCTCTCTTGCCCAGACACCCAAGATGGTAGCTTTGATGGCACATTATTAAAATCGCCTCTGGCTTCATTGCAGCCAGACACAGTGCCCAGAAGCCCACCAGCCCAGGGGTTTGCTTCTGGCCAGGTGACGCAGGGAGCACCCAAAAGCAAAAGAGCATTTGCAGACCACTGCTTCAGACTGGCTTGGTTGGACCTAGAGCAAACCACAGTCCCACCAGTGACTGGAGCGCACACTTCTCTACAGGACAAAAAAAGCCTTTAAAATTCACCCCATGATTACTCCTGCGAGATCCCCCATAAGCAAACACTAAGATCTGTTTTCGCGGACCTGACCACCCTTCAAAGCCACCTGCAGAAGCTGGTGGCCCCAAAACGACGTCTCCACGGACCACGTAGCAGAAGGAGCAGCTCGCAGCCACAGCCACGAGTGAGTCCAGCTCTGCAAAGCAGCTGCCCCAGCCCCGATCTCGCTGGTGGCTCTACCACCCATGACCAGCTCCATGCCGGCTGGCAAAGGTCTGGCTTCACAAACAAGATGCTTAATGCTTCTGACAGCCAAGGCCCCTGAAACATCTGCAATTCATTTCTAGCTCAAAACGCCCTAGCAAATCTGCAATGTTCTAGCTCAAAAACATTGTACTTGCAAAGACAGACTTGTGAGATTTAATTAAACGATGCAAACTCCTTGGGATCGTACCTACTTATTTGCAGAAGACCTTCTCAATGTCAGCTTGGGGATGGACCGGATGCCATCCCTGCCGCGTGGCATGGCGCAGCTGATCACAGAGACCCAGACTGCTGTGACATGCCATGCTGCCGAGCCGCAGCCTCCCATTCCACCCTTTCCACACCAACCCAGCCGCTCACCTCCTGGCCCACCTACCACCCAATAAAACCGGCAGCAGACGAATGGCAACAGCTTGGTAGTGAACACCACCTTCTCACAGGCTTCTCACAAGGTCCTGGTAAACACAAGCCAAGCAACACAGCTCCTCCAGGATTTCATGAGTTCAAAAGGATTTTTCAGAATTAATTACAAACCCCGTTTATGGTTCGCTGTTGCAGGTGGCTGGGGAAGCTGGTGGCAGCTGTGTGTCTTCCTGTAGCTTCTGCTTCGGCGTGGGGCAGGCTCTGGCAGTGGTGAAGCCTTCCTGGGGTGAAGCAGGTTGTACAAACCAGTCCCAGCAAGATGGGTCAGATCCAGAGGGATGGGGAAGGTTGGTTGAGGTTTTTTTTGCATTAAGGCCAACTAAAATTGCTGGTGAGAAATTAGAAGCCTGTGGGCACCCACGTGCATCCTCAGGTCACCCAGGCATGACATGACACCAAGGGATGAGGCACACCACACAGCCGCTCACCTCCGCTCCCCATCCCAGGCACATGCCCACCATAGACACGTCATCCCACCCATAAACCATTCCATCCTGCCACCTAAGAGATGCAGATGACATCCACCACCACCCAGCGGCATGGTGGATGCAACCATGCTGGGGAAGAAGGCGAAGCTGAGCTAGTGCTGGTGGCCACAGAGGAGACGCCCTCGATAAATTGCTGCACGTTATGAAATACTCCTGCGGCATGCTCCCGGCCGACAGGCACGGCAGGATTTGGTCCTGCAGAGATAGCAGAGGCAGAAGTTTAGTTGTGTCACCACAGCTTCTCTCACCACCTAAGGAAACAGGTTTTTCTTCTCCTGTACCACCACTGCTACGTGCTTGGGGGACAGGGGAGGCCAAGGGTTGTCTCTGTAGGAGAGGAAACAGGAGTTTTTCTGAAATAAGCAGACTACTCCTGTTCAACCTGCGGTCCCTAAAGCCTCAGAGGTCCATGGACTCCCTCAAAGCAGTCTCCAAAAGCTAACTTGAAACAGCAAAGATCTCAAATCCATTAGAGAGACACCATCCCCATTCCCGACCACTTCTGGGGTACCTCCACATTGCAGAAGACGACGCAGGGTCCAGCAAGCCAAGACCGACCTTGGCACAGCCCAAAGCAGATGTGGAAGAAACAAAACCTCTCTTTTCAGTGGGAAAGTTGATGGTTAAACACATAAAAGTTTTGAGAACACCCAATGTCGTCCCTATTTCAGTCTGAGCTGAGCAGGAAACACATTTCTTTTAGGATCACCAGCAAGGCATTTATGTTGTAAATAGCTATATATATAAGTGTATACGTATGCACACGCATATACATAAATAAATAAAAATAAAATAGCCAGTCTCTCAAACAAACAGAAAATGATTGGCTAGCTACACTAGCCCTTTATTTCGGCTGACTCAGTAATGCGTTAATTATACTTAGGTAGCAGAATTGCACCTTCTCCGAGATGAGAACATCCCAAAGCATTTACGGAGATTACTTGTCCAGAAGCCTCAACGCTTCCAGATTTTTGAGACAGGAACAGTTGTCCTTTCCCCAACCCGAGGAAGACCATGAGCTACAGAGCAGCAAACTGTTAACTCTGGAACTTAACAATGGCATGTGTAAAGAAATGTCTTAATACTTCTGCCAAACTGAAGAGCAATGAAATCATGAACAATATTTAATTGCTCCATTGAAATAGCCCCAAACAGCTCCTGAAATAATAGCTCATCTGCTGGCCCCAGCTTCCATAGAAACTACAGGGTCTTGCTATGCTTCTAGGGATAGCTCCTCGCAAATACACAGGACCTCGAAGACTCACTTGACCAGCAAGAACGTGAAATTAAATAAGGTCCAGGAGGGTTTTCTTGCCGCTCTGTAGAGACCTATGGGCAAAAACTCCAACAGTGATAACTACCACAATTTCACACTGCTCCTGCTGGGAAAAGACCAAGCAGCGGCACGGACGGCTGCAAGGAGAAACAGGAGAGAGACCCAAAATAAAAAGGGAGGGGAGAGTCAGTGTAGCAAAATTTGCCCTCATCAGGAGACCATGGTAGAGTAAACTCAACAGAACACTTCCCCCTAAAGTGAAGACATTCAGAGAGCAAAAAAAGAGTATTTTTCTCATCCAAGACCGAGCGCTGAAGGAGGGACATCCGGAGATAAAGCTCAGCACCTTGTCGTCTTCCCTTTCACAGTCTGGATCAAGGGTTAATAACTTATCAAGTAAGTTTTCACGCTTTGCACATTATTTTTCACGGCTCTCAGGAACCCTCTGTATACCATTCCAATCCCATTTGTGCACGAGGTTGAGTCAGCTACGGGAATGAAGGTGTCAAAGTCAGCTAAGGCCCTCAGGTAGGTCACTCCTCTCCCAAATCCCACTGCAAAGGCAGAGCTGGTGTTCAGTTCATCTCCACAAATGATTCCTCAAGTCTCCCATCAGCCAGTGAGCTCCTGGGTGCTGGGCTTTACCCTCCAGCTTACCTGAGACAAGCCACTTCCCCACATCATCACCTTCACCTGCAGCATCCAACCACTGCTCCTCTGCTTTCCTTTAAAAGCAACCTGAGATCTTATAAACAACAAAAAAAAATGCTTCCTAAGAGCTGCACAAGTCCCCCAGCGCTTTAACCGCGACACCTTAAATTCGCAGAGCCCGCCGATGCAGTACCCGCATCGCAAGGAGGGCTCAGACAGAAGTCAGGGAGAAAGAGCTTTACATACAAGCACAGCCTGAGTTTCCCAAAACAGACACTGCTCATCTCTCTGCCAAAGATAACACACTTAACACAGGGAAGCCACAGCCTACAAATTTTACTCAAGGCTCGAGGGAATAAAATCCAGCGCAAGGTTTTGCTCTTGGACCTCAGAATCAGCGAGGGCAGAGCAAAGCCTTTACAGTCCTTATGGGGAAAAATAACGTGGATTGGCACAATAAAATGTTTTTTTTCACCACTCACCAGACACAAAGTGTGAATACTTGCTTGTCACAGAAGCCATAAGCCTGGCAGGATGCTTCCCCATCCATCCCGCATGGCACCCCCTGCCAGTGTCTGGTTGCTCAGCGGATGGTCCACCATCAAAAGACCTTCTTAGATTTTGGAGAGGAGGGACTATTAAGTCACCTGGTCTTATTTTGGTATCTTTGGGTTGAGAGAAACAATGTAGAAGCTCAGTATATCTTCTGCTTCCTCCCATGTCTTTCGTTTCTGTTCACAAGGCTGTGACTTCAAGCTTCATCCTTCACCTGCCTGAGTGGTGGAGGAAGAGTAGCATGGATTACGGAAGCAGGAGTGAAGGTGGCACAGATGGACATGGGGAAATGGCCTATTGCAGGGGACCCACCAGGTCTCCAGAGAGCCTAGGGCACGCCAGCCCTTCTCCTCATCCTGGGAAACAGCACCTGCCCCTTCCCAATCTAATGGGATTGTTACCTCAACCAGTGTGGGGTCTTACTGGTGGGGAGACTCACCTCTATCAGAGGAGCCTGACACAGGGAACAGCCCCAGGAGATGAATCTTAGTCTCATTTTATGGAAAAACAACTCCAAGAACCAAGTTTTGAGGCACTGGGATGCCAGGGACGTAGAGCAACTGTGCCTCCAGGCATACGGCTTTGCTGGGGGCAGCTGCAGCAAAAAATGTCCCAGGCCTGCCGGCTGCTCCGCTGCCACTAACATCTGTTGTCCCCTACTGTCACCCACGGTCCCCGAGACCACGTGCAGCCAGAGTGACTCTGCAGGAAAACGATAATCGTAAAATAACAACATAACGTAGTCCCTGGTGAGCCCTCGCTCGCTACACCCAAACCCAACCCTGCACCGAGGATGGGGAAAGCGCCTCCCAGCAGGTGGGAGATGCTCCCGCCTCTGGACCACACAGCAGTGGACATCCCACCCGGGGACGTCCCCCCTGTACAGATGCTCGGGGTGAAACCAGGCGGTACCTTTGTGCCTGCGGATGCTGCCACGGCTCTGGTCCTCCCACCCCCAGCTTTGCTGCGAAGGGGATAACGATGAACAACGCTAATTGTGATAGGGACCAGATGAGCGCTTCCATCTGAGGGGTTTCCCCTCTCCTTTTTGTCCGTGGCGGGGCTCACCGGGGGAGATGGAGTAAGAGGCCAGCCATGCCCTTCCTTAGGGCCAACGAAGCGGTCCGGGAAGCTTCCAGAGGCCGAGAGCCGTACCCGACTGCGGCCCCACACCTCCATGCTCCNAGAGGGAAATTCGGGGGGAGGGCAGGGGGGTGCCCCACGTCCGGGCACAAACCGTCAGCGGAGGCAAGAGGAAAAAACCCCAGACGGGACGAGGCCGAACCCCGCCGAGAGGCCGAACCGCNCCCCCCACCCCAACCCGGCTGCTGTGTCATCGCTCCCCCCGCCCCGGCCTTACCGTGCTGCGGTGCCGGGCGGTGTCAGACCCCCTCCGGGAGGCTCATGGGCGCCGGGCTGAGGTGAGGAGGGGGACGAGGAGGGGACAGGGACACAGAGACAGGCACCCGGGGCGCTGCCCGCCCGTGAGGAGACACCCGGCTCCGGCTGGGGCGGAGGGACGGGCCGGGGCGGCCGGAGAGGGACGCGGCAGCCGCCGCCCCGCCCGGCCCGGCCCCCGCCGCTGACTCCTCCGCCGCCGGGCCCTGACNNGCCCTGACGGGAGATGTAGTCCGCGCCCCGCCGCCCGGCCTGCCCGGCTCCCCAGCGCCACGGTGGGGGGGGGGGCCTTCATCACCCCCACCCCCTCGGGACCACCGAGCCCACCCACCACGGCTGTTAAAGCGCCCAGATTTCGGGCCCGGCTTTTGTGGTGGTGTTTTTTTCCCCCCTCCCCGCGTTGAAGGTTGTAAAATCGCATTTTTGGACCATCTCCCTCGCCAGCAAAGCTGCGTCCGCCGGGGTTCAGCCCCAAACCCCGTCTTCTCCCAGCTCTCCTCCTCCGTGGTCAGCCACATCCAGCCAGGCTTTAGGGAAGGGAGGGTTAAGCTGAGCTTAAAGGAAGGAAACTGCAAGGATTTCCATATAAATCATAGAATCACGGAATGGTTTAGGTTGGAAGGGACCTTAAACACCATCTAGTTCCACCCCCCTGCCCTGGGCAGGGACACCTCCCACCAGACCAGGTTCCTCCAAGCCCCGGCCAACCTGGCCTTGAACACCTCCAGGGATGGGGCAGCCACAGCTTCTCTGGGCAACCTGGGCCAGGGGCTCACCGCCCCCTCAGCAAACAATTTCTTCCTCACATCTCATCTCAATCCACCCTCTTCCAGTTTTATATGGAAATGCTTGATTTGAGCAACCTGGTGTGGTGGGAGGTGTCCCTGTCCAGGGCATGGGCTTGGAACTGGATGGTCTTGAAGGTCCCTTCCAACCCAAACCATTCTGTGATTCTACGATTCGACAAAATAGGCAAAAACTCTTTGAGTCCAGAAATGTAAAAACCAGAATTTAAACACCTTTTAAACACCCTCCTAGCCAGCTGGATCCATTTCGCCTCTTCAGACCTGCTCAAAGCCACTTGGAAATGTTCCTACAAGCGATTTAAACCACCTTCTCCTCACCCCGTCAGGCTCTCCAAAACCCCAACCCGCCTCATCGTTCCCCTTCTCCTGTCGTTTGGGTTATATACTCAAGGGGTAACTTTATTTCTAGGCGTGGATTCTTTGTCGCTCTCCCTCTAGTTGGGCCGTAACGTTCAGCCGGATAAATGGATCATGTTAATGAACACCAACGGAAGAACCGCAGCCATAAATTAGCCAGAAGAGCTGGCCTCTGAAGAAACCTTAATTCTACTTTGACGGCAAAATCGGATTCAAAAGATCTCTCTCCCCGCTGTGCTTTATTTTTGGCCGTATCGTTTGCTGGGCAGGTTGCCATGACAACCTTCTATTCACCGGAGGGTGGCTATAATTGGGCGAGCACATTGTTAATTTAGCTCCAGATTTTTTTTTATTTTTTTTTTTATTTTTTTTTTTATTTTGTCGTATTTTAAGCAAAGGGGAACCGCCTGGATTTTTCGTATTTTCATCTGTGATCACACTAGGGTTTAATTATTAATCACAGCGCCAATAGCATCGCTCCGGCGAAGGCTGAGCTGCCGTGCAGGGCTCACTGGGCCAGGCGACAGCTCTGCCCGCATCCCGTTGCTCCATCTCATCCCCTCCTCCAGCTCCCTGAAATCCCCTCCAGACCCCCAGAATCCCTTCCAGACCCACAAAATCCCCTCCGGCCCCCCGAGCCCCGAAGCTAAGAGCCCCCAGGATTTCCCAGGGATGCTCCCAGGGGGCAAGGTTGGCGAAAAAAAAGGTAGGATCCGCTCTTGCGTTAATGAGCATTTTTTGAAATGCCAGCGCCATCGGGATTGTCAACTTTAACCTGACAACGGTTCATCTCAGCTCGTTATTAATAGCAAATCGCCCTTTTGGGAGAACGCCGGCCCGTAGGAGTGATACGAATGGTGTGAACGCGCTGGCACGTGTGAAGTCCTGCTCCTGGGTGAGCACGTCAGGTCCTGGTGTGGTGGGACCTCTCCGAGCATCCCGCTCCTGCCCCAACCTGCTCAAGGTATCCCTGACCCGACGACATCGCAAAATGCCACCGGGTGCTCTCCTCCATCCTGCCTGGGAGCAGAAAGGTGGCTGGAGAGTGGGTGCTCTGGTCCGGGAGCCCAGGTGGGTGCAGCATCACAGCAGGCAACCTCCAACCTGAGATTTTTGGTGCCGTCTCTACCGTCTCACGCCAACCTCGCGCGGGTTTGAAGCTCCACGGTCACGCTGGTCATGGCGTTTGGTATTAACCCATCCCAGCAGGAAGAAAGTGCAGCTTTACGGAAGCCGGGGACTTTTCTCCAGGAGCTGGCTTGGGTCCAGGTCCAAAGAGCAAAGTGGAGCTGTTGGTCCCGTCCCCACGTGGGTGCAGCCCTGCTCCCCTCAGCCCCTCCGACGTGCACGCTCCTTTTATCCCTGCTTCTGGCTTCGTCCCCTTGGAGGGAAACTGGGAAAGGAGAGGGTTTCCACTTAAAAGGCTGNCGGAAAGCCGGGGATGGAGGAGGGAATGGAAACATCCTCCTTTCAAGGAAAAGATGCTGTGGCTGCTGTTCTGGGTACCATACGCCAGGTAATAACACGAGATGACTCAGTGCTTGGGAAATTAAATTGGCTCTTTATTAAACGCCTGTATTTAGGGAGGTGGTGAGGCGTCAGGGGAGTTCCTCCATCGCCGTAGCGGAGGGAATTGAGGCAGGCTGCCTGGCTCCTTGTGCTGCCAAGCAGGGAGTCCACAAGATGCCGGGACCGGCGCGGGCAGGACCGTATCCTGCCTCGGCATCCTCCCAGGGCTGCTCCCGGGAAAGCGCCGAGCATCTCTGGGAAGATGTTAAGAGCCTCCCTCAGTTCTCTCCCAGTTCAATGGGAACTGGTGGATCTCTGCCAGCGGGAAATGCTCCAGCCTCAGGATTTTTGTCCCGGGAAAATAGCAAGAGATGGGAAAAGAGCAGCCGGGGACGTGAAGATATTTGAGAGCACAAACTGCGACCAAAAAGATGCTGTGCTGGACTCCACCCTCGCCCTGGCAATACCCTTTAAAATGTCTTAGCACTGATGGGAACCTCTTGCGTTGAAGGGGAAATAGGGAATATTTACAAAGCACCTTGCTCGTAGCTGTAGTGTTCTGGTAGCTTGGCATTCCCTTGCTAGCTTGGAGCAAATCTTGGCTTCACAGAGCGTAGCTGAAGGCAAAATTCAACGTACTGTGTTCTGCTCAAATTATACATCCCCTGTGCGGAAAGCTCACTTATACATACAGATAGGTACTGAAAAAATAAACTAAAGAAGAAGGGAATTCCTTTCTTCTTCCCCAAGGGCTCCCGGCACAGGTGGGACAATGGGGATGTCTGCCAGGATGGAGAAGCGGTGATGCCCTCAGCAGGTTTCTAAGAAACGGCCTGCGAAATACCACCGGGGCCATCAAGTGCTTGGATGCTCCATCCGAGACTCCTACAGGAAAAGAAACCCTTAAAAGAGTTGGGTCAACAATCTTCCTGCCAGAATCAGAGAGATCATTGTTCTGGCCGGGCTGCAGTTGAGTTGAAAGCAAATCGACCTCCTTTAAAAACACAAATAATAGACTTACTGTAGAAGCAAGGACTGGAGACAGACGAGGTCTTTATTCCCGTCTTGAGAGAGCCTGAGTGATGGCTCTGCCGTCCTTCCCTAGAGCGGAGACGTCTGTCCATGCCTGGCGGGGGGGGCCGGCGGTGTTGGACGTGGGGCTCCAGCGGTTCCTCCTCCACCCAAATCTTACGGGGTGCGATAACCTGGCTGCAAAACTAGGGAGAAAGTGAGGTGACGGCACGTGAACGTGGCCAGCCAGGATGTTCGCGGCGAAAGAGGCAGCACAAAGCTGTCAAGACTCTCTCCTACATATATATAAAAATCAAATTTCAGAGCAGGGTACCCGCGGGTGAAGCAACGCTTTGCTACGGCAAGAGGAGAAGCTGGTTTTGAAATGCCGGGTGCGGGGACAGGCTCCTTCCCCCACTTCTCAGTTATTTTTAGAAGGGCATTTGGATCCAGCGCAGCGATCGGTGCCAAGGCTGTTTTCAAGTCAAGGCTAAATTCACTGGTCTTCGGCGGAGGTCTGGAACAGGATGGGTCCGGGACTCCTGGAGAACTGGGCTTATGAAGACTGTTTTGCCGCATATGGGTTGAAATCCAGCTCTGATGCCGCCTTCCACGCTGCAGATGAGAAGATGTAACGCAGAACATTTGGGTTTTCTCCTTGACCTCCTGTATTGCTTAAATAATACCCTTAATTTCCCGTATTTCACATAACTCAGCTGCATAATGGGGCTACCTGGACGTAATTCATGACTTTCCTCCCCTGATTTAATTCCCAACTACCTCTTTCGATTAAAGAGGCCTTAGAAATGCAAAGTATGATTACCCTGGTAAGAATAAATTACCGATTTAAGGGATTGCCACTATTCTAGCCCCGAGGAAACACATGGGCATTTGCAAAGGTCAAGCTGCTGAGGAGGCCGAGCCAAGAGCGGGCAGAGGCATCGCAAGGACTTGGGGTGGGTGATGAAGGATGGACATCCACACCAGGCAAGGCAGATCTTGTCAGATGCCTCCTCAGGGTGACAGAAAGCGTCTCAGACAGGGACATCAATAACTCTGGGTTTGCTGGAGAACGGAGTCAAATTAACCATTGACAAGCGCGTTTCGCAGAGGCGCGGCTGGCCAGGAAATACCCCAGTAACCCGGAAATCTCTCTCTCGTCCCCCTGCTTGCAAATGGGATTCTTTTCCGTAATCCCTTATTGATATTAATTGCATCAGAGGATCGCGATGCTGCTTAGAGGGGTGCAGCAGGAGGGAATCGCTCGTCGGTGGGGTGGGAGCAGGGGAATTTCACTGGCATTAGGGTGAGGGGTGTGGGAAATCCAGGGCACTGGGTGTTGGACGACAGCAAGGCACTCCTCCAGTTTGACCCTCTGGGGCGACCTTATTGCGGCCTTTGAGTACTCAAAAGGGGCTTAGAAGAAAGACGGGGACGGGTTTTTTTAGTAGCAGCTGGAGCGACAGGACAAGAGGTGATGGTTTTAAACTAAAAGAGAGGAGATTCAGACTAGATATTAAGGAAGAAATGTTTTACGCTGAGGGTGGTGAGCCCCTGGCCCAGGTTGCCCAGAGAGGTGGGAGATACCCCATCCCTGGAAACATTCCAGGTCAGGTTGGACGGGGCTCTGAGCAACCTGATCTAGTTGAAGATGTCCCTGCTCGTGGCAGGGGGGTCGGACTAGATGGCCTTGAAAGGTCCCTTCCAACCCAAACCATTCTGTGATTCCATGATTCTATGACTTGGCCATTTCATCACTCAGCATCATATTCCATACAGGCAATTTATGGACACCGTTGACTTTTAAGCAAGCTATAGCCCCAAAAGACTACCTGGAATGAGGTAGTGGCAAAAAGGAGACTAAAACTAAGAAGCTTTGGAGGAAAACCGTGCTTTAGGCAAGCTGGAGAGGGACCACTCTAATCCTGGGAATACTTTTCAACAGAAACAAGGCTGAAGAGAGCAGGCTGGGCACCACACCAAGCTGTGATGGCTTCACTATACGAGCGAGCTCTGCCAGACCAGGGCAGGTATCGCCGTGGGGCTGGTAGCCCAACCCTTGGCTGGAGACGGGTGGAAGGCAGCGTGACTCAATGGGCTTGGGTTTGGATGACCTGGGCTCTGCCAGCGGTGATGACAGAGGAAAGCCTTCAGTTCTCGGCTTCAGTTTTCCTCCCCTAAAATGGGTACAGCTCTATTTACCCTGTTGGTGAAGTACTTTGTGAGTCAGCTTTCACCGGGTGGAAATGGCCACCAGTGTTTGTAGAGCTGCCAGCAGCCCCGGGTTAGCAAAGACTGAGAAGGACTCTTTGAACATCTGTCTCTGGTCCTCAGGACAAAGTCCTAGGAGAAAATCTTCCTTCTTGGGAAAATGAGAAGTGTCTCAGGGTGTTAACAGTCTCGTGCCTCATCTTCAGGGTGGTGGCAGCTTCCTCGCCTGACCCTGGGTTACTCCAGGATCCGGTGGGGAAGAGCACGGAGCCCACCAAGGAGGTTGTCGCCACACACCTACTCACACCAGCTTCTTGTTTCTCCTGCTCCTGGGAGCCCACATCCTCTGCAGTCACCTTCCTGCACCCTCTGTTATCTCCCACGCATCTTCTAATGGTGCTTTTCCTGGCCCTGACTCACCTGCTGGTATGGAGATCCTCCCTTTCCCCCCCAAATCCTCTCTTATCTCCGCCTACCGGCAGAGCCACGGCAAACAGGAGGGAAGGTTGGCAGCAAACATTGCTCCGGCACCCATGAAGCACGGGTGAGCTTGGAAAACGCGTGTATTTTTGTCCGATAAGTATAGTTTATATATTACGTGCAACGGAGAAACCATCAGGGTCGCTCAGACCCCGTTCCTTCCAGGGGGAGGGCTTACACACCTCCCATCGCCAAGGAAATATGATGTCTCACAGCACCTGAGTCTTTCATCCTCTTTTTCCCACTGGGCATCTCCACGCTATGAAATGATAGTCCTTAATCACATAATAAATCTATAATCTGGACAAGGCGACTCGTGGTTTCCCCATGCCAGCGGGTCAGGTTGAGCAATGAGAAGAGCCCAGGGTTTATCCTTGGTCTGCTAATAAAATAAACAAGCTTATCTTCACGCGGGTTTTGCTTCTTATCACATCGCTTTGGTAAAAATACGCCGGGCTGAAGCCCTCCCCTCCCTTCCCCAGCAGCTGCTGAGGGCTGGTACCCCAGTTTAGACCCCTTTGCCTTCCCAGTAAGGTGACTGGGGAGGAAAGGGAAATAATTTCATTCCCTGCTGGCTGCAAAAGGTGTTAGAAGAAAAGGGCTTGACACGCTCCTGCTTTTGATGGGGGGGGGGAAGAAAAGAGATAACACTATCAAACCACAGCCAAGCACGCCGGGCGTATGGCAGGGCATTTTATCATGCTGCGGCCTTCAGGAATCGGCGCGGGGCAGATTTATATGAGGCATGCTGGGACAGAAATCTGCACGTGATAGAGATCTGCTCATACAGCGCCTACGCGGAGCTGGGAATTCGCAGCTGCTGAATAACCGGCGCCGTGAAGGTACCTGCTGAGCTGCTCAACAGAAGTTCGTTGTCTCCTCTAGGATAGGCACCGATTCGGCTGGTTGAGAGCAAAAGTTCTCTTTGTTTGCCCCAAAACACACAGTGCACAAAGCCTGAAATAACAGAAATAACGAAAGTTCCTTCCACCTGGGTCCGACCGACGCTTTTCTCCTCCGTGAGCTGGAGTGTGTCCCTGCGGCTCAGGGCACTGTAGGACCAGAGGGGCTGGGGGAGCCTCCCGCCTCCCCGTCACCCCTGGGTGCTGCTGGCCACCCACCCACCCCTTCCTCCTTAGGTGGAAGCCATCCGTCTGCCCGACATATTAATTAGTTTTCCAAGCAGAGCGACGCGTCCCACCTCACAGCTTCCTTTTCCCCCTTAGCGTCCTTCGCTGCTCTCACCAGAGGTATATCTTACCGGTCGTCTTTCTTTTTTTCCTAGCTCTTTCCCCCCAAAATCTCATTTGACCCTGCGCCATGACCAACACCCAGCAGGGAAACGGAAGCATTAAAACAGCCATTAAAAAGCAGTCCCTGGGGCTCTCCGCATCTCCACGGTGGTGGGCAGCTTTTGCCCCAGAGCTTGAGCAGTTCATAAATGTATCACGCTTTAGCTAAATCAGGTTGTTTTGCCCAAATCTCCTCCAACCATCCCATTGCTCTGGCTGGAGGAGGCAGCAGGAGCTCTGTGCCCGAGGGATGGCTTCCAGGACGCTGCTCTGGGACTTCCCAGGAACAGGAGGTTCACCAGGAGCCTTCATCTCCAGCTACTCATCTCTCTCCCCCCATCAGCCAAGGACAACGGATGAGCTCTGGGTCCCGATGGCAAATCCAGCAACCCCAAGGCTTTCTCACCCTTGAACTTCATGCCCAAGGAGGATGGACGCATCCCTTCTCCCCTCTCCTGCCTCTCCCTCCATCACCAGCACCTCCGAGTTGCCTGTTTCCCAGATTTCTGGTAAGAAAAAGACAGCTGAAGGACCACCGTCGTAAGATCGCTGCAAATCGAACCATATCCACAGCTCTCCTTAGGATGTTTGGACTCACGCGGTCGCTAAATATTTTATAGGGTTTCCCAGCCCAGACAAAACGCCAGCTCCTACTTGCCGGGAAGGGACGTGTTTCTCCAGGACATCCTTCATAGAGGGATGTCCGTGCATGGGTGGGAACACTGAATGCTGCACCCTGGTTTGCTACAGGGTCTCAAATCGCCCATGCTTTTTCCTAAAAAATCATCCAAATGCCATAAAAAAAAAAAAAAAAGAGGCAAGCGTTTTCAGAGCTTTTCCATACTTGCTTTTCCGATGTGTCACTGTAGCGCGATGGTGCTCCAACCCAGCTGGGGAACGCCGGGCAGGGATGGTCCCACAGCACCTTGGCTTTACCGTGTACCAGGACCGGACGGTTTTCCCCAGGGATGGGACACAGGGAGATCTTTTCCCGTGTTTCCTCCATATGTTGAGTGAGGAAATTCCCTTTGTTTCAGAAGTGTCAGTAAAATCGGGGAAGAAGCTGGGTTCATCCCTCCTTGGCTTCGCTCCTGTGAATAAATATCAGCAGGTCTTTGGAGCTAGACCAGGCTCAGCCCTTCAGTCGGGAGTTATTCCAGTGTCCCCTCTTCTTCTACTGCGGAAATCAAATGCTTAATTTAACTCAATTTCTAAATTATCCTAATTAAAAAGGGCTAGCAACACAATTAAGTGTGCTCCACAGAGAGAAACTGCTTTCTTGAAAGGAAAGTAATCATGAAAGACCTGCTTTTGGATTCCAGATATTATAATTTCCAGGAGATAATGTTTAATTTCTGTGTAATAAACCCATGTTCCCCAGCTGGGCTTCGTTCACATGGGCTGGAGAGCAGACGGTCGTAGTAAGAGTAGGCTCAAACCTTGGTTAGCATCTTCCAGGTCCTGGAGCTGAGGAAAACCTTGTTGATTAGAAGTCCATGATGTTTGCAAGGCATTTCTAGCCATTTGGAGAAGCAGAGTGTCATAAAGCCAAGCACCTCAACATCTTCCGCATCTTCTGAGGCACTGGAACAGGTTGCCCAGGGAAGTTGTGGATACCCCATCCCTGGAGGTGTTGAAGGCCAGGTTGGACGGGGCTTGGAGTAACCTGGGCTGGTGGGAGGTGTCCCTGCCCAGGGCAGGGGGGTGGAACTGGATGGTCTTTAAGGTCCCTTCCAACCCAAACCATTCTATGATTCCATGATTCCGGAAAACCATGAGATTTTGGGTTCTAGAACAGAAGGGACCTACAACGTTCATCTTGTCCAACTTCTGCCCAAGTTCTGGAGCACTCAGCAGCTGCACCAGGTAAAATCCTTTCTTAATGATATATTTGATCCATTTTGGGATTCTGGCAAGTTGTAAGGAAAGACACCAGATATTGCCAGAGTCGTGCTCTAAATCGCAGGAGAGCAAAGTGGTGGGGAAATGATTTTCTCCAGTTTTAAAGAAAACAAAGCCTGGTCACCTCTCCCGAGTGACGCATCCTCCTAGGAGGGATTGGACTTCAGGAAGGGCTGAACTTCGCTACGAAGACAGACCTGAAGAAATCTTGTATTCGTTCTCTCCGGGACACAGCGATTATAATTGCCGAGAAATGATCAAGGAATACAGGGATGCATGGCAGGACATGAAAGATGGACAAATTTAGTTGCAAGCATTTAACAGCAGAGGTAATTAAGGGTGTGGGACCTGGGGCTGTGCTGGATTCTTCATCAGCTGGAGTCTTTAATCAAAGTTGTTTCTTTTTTTGGGGGGGTGTATTTAATAGAGGCTCCTAAAATACTGTGCTGGGGCTCGAACAAAACGGTGGACGTTGTATGGGGATTACAGGGTGCGGTCCTTTGGGCTGCGTAAGAGAGGGCATCAGAGGAGACCGTCCCTCCTAGCCTTGAGCTCAGCAAGTCTATTCCTGCTCGCCTTGGGAAATATCCACACGCAGACAGCGCCTCGGAAACCCCGGATAAATTCTTCGGGTGCGCTCGCATGCAAAGGAAAGCGTCAAACCTTGTGGCACCCCTGGCCGGGACGGGGCTGTGACCACCCGGCGAGGGCACCGGGAAGAAAACACGTGAAGGAAAATAACTCCCTCTGGAGAGGCAAGAGTTTTGGTTTTTAATAGATTTGAGCTTGTACGCATTAAACGGGCTCTTTGCAAAGGACTTCTCCATCAGCCAGATCTTAGGCACCGGGAGTACCAACATCCCTCACAGTGCTGCAAGCCTGAAGATCAGAGAACGTATCTGATGGCCCCAAGTAGCTGAGATACCTCCAACATATATAAGGAGGTTTCTATTTCCCATCTTCAGCATGAAATTATTGTTTGTCCACGCCTTTGCCTTCTGCTGCCTGATTCCCGTGGGGTCAGAGGGTTTGGCAGAGGTGTTGATAAACCACATCCACGTAATATAGGGGAATGTGCTCTTCCCCATAATAATGGGAGTATATAATTCCCCATCATATATGGAAATATGTTTTTCCCCATAATGTATGGGAAAATATTATTCCCCGTAATAGTGAGAATACGTAATTCCCCATAATATATGGGAATTGTGGGAGGGCATCTCAGAGAAACAAAGGTCCTTTCTGTCCCTGGGGGCACAACACCTCCGCCAAGGACCAGCCTGAGGAGCTCTTCCTTGGTCTCACTGCACTCCTTAACTAGCTCCACATCAAGTACGTGTCCTCCAGACCCACAGCCCCATCTTTCCCCATCCCCTTCCCTCCTCCCAGAACTTCTTTGAGACAAGAACGGGGAACTGCCTGCCTCTCCTGCACCGCATCCAACACCACATCCAACGGCAGCTCCAGCTTTGAACGCCGGCGCAGACAAAGCAGGCGTCAGCCTTTGAAACCACCGCCCTGGGCTCCTGTTGGAGTTCATGGCAGGTGAAAGGTGGCAGCAAAGTTTACATAAAGCGTAGTCAAAGAGAGCTGGGTTTCTGCCTCTGAGCCATCGACCGGACCAACTGATATTTTCCTAGGTTTTTTTTATAGGTTTCACGCAATAGTTGGTCACATGGAGAACAAATTACAGGAATGCTCGCGACCGTGACCCTGATATACCAGTAGCTGCCTCTTCCCAGCCCTTTTCCCACATCCAAGCCCTTGCTGCCAGCAGCCAAGCCCCAGAGCAACCTGAGTCAGGTCCTGAACAAGCACCGAGAGGAGAGGAGTTGGCCTTGATCCCCTGCGGTTGTAGCGCACAACTCGTTCCAGCCTTGGACGTTCACTGCTCGTGCGATAGAATCAGAGAATCATAGAATCATCCAGGTTGGAAGGGACCTTTCAGATCATCAAGTCCAACCATCAACGTAACTCTGACAAAAACCATCACTAACCCATGCCCCTCAGCACCACGTCTGCCCGGCTTTTAAATCCCTCCAGGGATGGGGACTCAAACACTTCCCTGGGCAGCCTGTTCCAATGCTTGATAACCCTTTTCATGTAGAAGTTTTTCCTAATGTCCATCCTAAACCTCCCCTGGGGCAACTTTCCTCTTGTCCTGTCGCCTGTTCCTTGGGAGCAGAGACCGACCCCCCCTGGCTACACCCTCCTTTCAGGGAGTTGTAGGGAGTGAGAAGGTCTCCCCTCAGCCTCCTTTTCTCCAGGCTGAACACCCCCAGCTCCCTCAGCCGCTCCTCACAAGACTTGTGCTCCAGACCCCTCACCAGCTCCCTTGCCCTTCTCTGGACGCGCTCCAGCCCCTCAAGGTCTTCCTTGTGGTGAGGGGCCCAAAACTGGACACAGCGCTTGAGGTGGGGCCTCACCANACCGGAGAGCCGTCCTGCCCTCAAGGAGATCAACACTCCCACCCAACTTGGTGTTGTCTGCAAGCCTACTGAAGGCTCCTCCTTCGGCAGGAACGAGCCTCTGCCCACGTAAACCCGGGAGACGATTAGACGCCTACGAACCTCCTCTGTTGTTTGCCTGCCGCGAAGCTCCCTGCCCCTTTGACCTCATCAAGCTTTAGCATTTGAGACACACTAAGTCAGCTGAATCCTTTCACATCCCAAACGCGCTCTCCCGCCCCGTCCCACCTCGACTCTGTTAACAACAGCACTATCGCACAGTCGTTTCCAAACGCTTTCCAGTCAGATCAAGCCCAAAGCCTAAGGTTTATTGTTTTACCCTGCCTACAAGTTGCGGGGTGGGGGTGGGGAAGAGAAAATCAGGAAAGGGAAAAATAGAAAAACCAAGCTTCAATATTCAGGTTCTTAACGCCGAGTAGTTAGAGAGTGGGAAGAAGCGTATTTTATTTGAAGTAAAAAGTCCGTGCTTCTCCATGAGTCTGTCCTTGAACAGAAGATGGGATTAAAATTGCAATTAAATGTGGAAATAATACGTATCTATATATGAGAGGATACTTAATGCAGATGTTAGACATAAGAAAAAAAGGTCACCAAGCCAACCGATGCCTTCAGGAGAGGTTGCCGTTAACTACTGCACTGAACTGAATGATCTCTTCTTTGAATGATCTTGAATGATCCCGTCCTTGGGGAATTCAGGACAAGCAGATTTCACGCTCAACCCGCTCAGTCTTGACTTAAAAACAATGCCGTGCTTTCCTCCTTTTTCCTGCTTTTTCAGCTCTCAAATGGTTTCCTTACTGAAGGCAGGAACACGTTCTCTCTGTCTTCTAAAGAAGCCACCGCCATCAGCCCTGGCTGCGTCAAACCCTGGCCCGGGGCTAAGCCAGCTCGGGTCCGGCTTTCCGCACCAGTTTCCCCAGCAAACACCTTCCGCTGCCACCACGGATACAATTTAAACCAGACAAATGGATATAAAGCTAAACGCTTATCTCCCATCTGAAACAGTTTTGTCTTAGGAAAGATCCTAGCGTGCTGCTTAAGCCAAACTCCATCTTATATTTAAGACTCGACACGTCCGTCTTTACGATGCCGTGTTTCCATCCCAGTCTAGAACGTTATCCTGAAACCAGGCTGCTCCCCTTTGCTTCATCTTCACGCGATGATTAAATCCACGAGTTTGCCTCTCTCTGTGCCTTGCCAACCTACCGAGACTTAAGTCATGCCATATTTTCAACCCGCTGAGGGAAGAGCTGTCTCTAACAGCTTACTGGTGGGTTTTCTTCGGTGCGAAGCTGCAGGAGCCTCCCAGAGCATCTTTCCCAAGCGTCGGTGGCCGGATGGATCTGCTCTCCCAGTTGCACTCTTGCAGGCAGTGAGTGCGGGAGATATCCAGACCACTTTGCCGCGCGCAGGGCCAGCTCTCCTCCTTGCAAGCCCCAGTTCAGCAGCCAGCACTCCCGGGGGGCTCGGGGGGCCCAGGGGCAGCAGGAGAGCTTCCGCAGCAGCTGCCTTCCCCATCCCATCCCATCCCATCCCATCCCATGGGTTTGTGTCTGGTGCTCCCCCAGCCTGGTGCTCCTCCATCCCCGTGCTCCTGCATCCCAGCAGCCCCTCCCCATCCTGATGCTCCACATCCTGGTGCTCCTGCGTCTCTGTAATCCCCCCCATCCCAGTGCTCCTGCATCCCGCTGCACCCCCGGTATTCTCCCGCATTCCGCTACCCACCCCATGCTGGTCCCCATCCCAGTACCCCCCTCCGGTACCCCACATCCTGACATCCCACATCCCAGTGCTCCTCAGCCTGGCACTTCCATCTCGGTGCCCCCATCCCACTACCCCCATTCTGGTGCCCCCATCCCAG
>VWZL01001962.1:221656-248032 GCA_013396915.1 Stercorarius parasiticus
CCCACCCCACCATCTTCCCCTTCCAGTCTATGGGGCCCGGGGGGGTCCTTTCCTGCCACCCTGCCTGCACACCCACGGCTCCCACCTGCAGCAAGAGGACATGGGGGGACCCTTCCCACCTCAGCCCATGCAGGGCATCTCCCAAACCTTCCCCTACAGTGCCACGGGGGATGGCGCAGAGGGGCCCGGCCGCCTTACGGAGCGCCCCATGGAAAGGGAGGAGAGCAGGAGTGATGCGGAGGATGGTGGGGATGGGACCTCAGCGGGTGGGTCTGCGGTGAAGGACCACGTCCACGAGCCGCTAAGGTGCACGTAAGCCCTCACACACTGCAGCTCCCACCCACCACATCTCCTCCACCCAGCCACATCCCGGGAGGAGGATGGGATCCATCACGCTGCACTTTCAGCTCTGTCCGTCTGGGCCACAGGAAGGCCAGCGGCCACCCCACGAGCTGCCGTGAGGGACCATCTGGGACAGGCTGTCTCATTGCATTGCGTTAGCCACCGCGTTCTCCGGCTGCCTTCAGCCCCTTGGGCTCAGCTGCTGTCCTGCTCTCAAACCAGATCCATGAGATCTTCTGCTCTTGCAGCCCTTTCTTCAGGTCACTCGTCCCTCCCTGACCACGCTCTTGCACAAGATGAAGTTTTTCCCTTGTGTCTCGGAGCCAACGAGGACGGACAGCGCGTTCCCAGCCGTCCTCAATGATGTCTCTTCCCCCAGTGACCCATCGCATGGTCCCATGGCTGTGACAAGCAAGTGGGTCCTTCTGCCACCTCGGTGTCAGACCACCCTGGCAGGGTTCCTACAGGATCAGAGGAAGGTTTTAGGGTTTCTTGCTTGGAGCTCTATCAGGTGGCTCTACTTTGGGGAAAAGTTTGGGGAAGGAAATGGTCATCAGGAAAAAAGCACTGGCTGATGGCAGAGATGGGGACACCAGAAAAGGCCACAGCACCTGCTCCCATACCAGCTTCCATGCGCAGCAGGTTGGATTTCCCACCGGTTGCCTGGAAAAGCCATTTGTCGGCTGGGCTGGGCATACCAGCTGCTGAGGGTGCTCCTGTTGCTGCAGAGATGTTCACCACTGAGATTTCAGTGCCCAGGCAGGGTCCCAAGTTGGGTGCTCCCACCTAGAGCAGTTTGGGGGTTGTTTCCTCCACCCAAAGGCATCCTGAGGCTGAAGACATCCTTTTGAGATCCCTCCAACTGTGGTCAGACCCACTCCAGACCTGGTATCAGCCTGGCTCAAGGTGGTAGAGCAAGCTCTGACCCCACCATGGGGACAGGTATCATCTCCTAACCCCAACCCTTTTGGGATGGAGATTGCTTGGGGAAACGCCACCAGGAACAGCACGATAAGAAGTGACCTGGCTTCCAGCAGCCAGGAGTTAAAGGTGGGAACTGGATGCAGCTCCCAACTCAATTTCTTCTAACCAGCCCTTCCCCTGGGAATACAGCTCAGGGCCTTGCTGAAGCCAGGGTTGGAGATGAAAAGGCAGGGACAACCTGCAGCAGCAAGTCCCATAGCTGCATCTTTGCAAGAAGATACTTTATAGTTTGTTTTAACTTGCTCCTTGACCTCCTTTGGATGCTGTCTTGTTCTTCTCCTGGAAGTAATGAGTATTTTGTTCTCCAGAGGCCATCTCCACACCCATATGTGACTGTATCTTCTCTGCTCTCAGTCTTAGGACTTCATGGGCATAGCCTGGGACCTGTTCCACTTCCCTGAACATCATTTGCATTAGGGAAAGTGCTACCAGGGTTAATTGGGGCTGCAGCTTATTTCAAATAATGACAATTTTAAAGTACAGGACTCTGCCAGCAAAGAACTGGACTCAGGCATGAAGGTCTGGTGGGACACTGGGAAGTTCTTCCATGCGCAGGAGAAAGCCCAGGGCTGTGTCTACACAGAGCTGGCCTCCCTGCTGGAGCAGCTGGTCATGTCCCAGCGATGCAGCTCTGTACTGGGAAGGATCTGGCCCAGGAGATCTCTCCTGCATTCCTCCTCATCCACCCAGCAACCTAAAAGCACGAGGGCCTTTGATTTTAGCATCAGGACTTTGCCTCTGCCCTTGACTGATGAAGCTTGTTCAGCACCAGCTGGTGGTCTGTTGGGTGCTGACAGGGTGGGTGGTGCACAGCCTGCTCTGCTTGGCCCAGGTGCCCTCTCAATGGCCATGATGCCACGTTGCTTGGCTCAGGTGCCCTCTCAATGGCCATGATGCCATGATGCCAAGTTCTGGCTTGTATCAGGAATAGCGTGGCCAGCAGGAGTAGGGAGGTGATTGTGCCTCTGTCCTCGGCACTGGTGAGGCCTCACCTCGAGTACTGTGTTCAGTTCCGGGCCCCTCTGTCCAAGAGGGCCATTGAAGTGCTGGAGCGGGTCCAGAGGAGAGCTACCAAGCTGGTGAGGGGTCTGGAGACCAAGTCGTATGAGGAGAGGCTGAGGGACCTGGGCATGTTTAGTTTGGAGAAGAGGAGGCTGAGGGGAGACCTCATTGCCCTCTACAACTACCTGAAAGGAGCTTGCAGAGAGGTGGGTGTTGGCCTCTTCTCCCAGGTGAATAATGACAGGACCAGAGGAAATGGTCTGAAGTTGTGGCAGGGGAGGTTTAGATTAGATATCCGGAAGAATTCCTTTACTGAAAGAGTGGTCAGGCCCTGGAACAGCCTGCCCAGGGAGGTGGTGGAGTCACCATCCCTAGAGGTATTTAAGAAACGTGTAGATTTGGCACTTCAGGGCATGCTCTAGTGATAGAGACTGTAGGGGTTTTTTGTGTGTGTGTATGGTTGGACTCGATGATCTCAAAGGTCCTTTCCAACCATGAAGATTCTATGAGTCGATGATTCTATGATGCCACACAGAGGGTAGCATTTAGTGGCACTGAGGTGACACTGAGCCCAATGCCATTTTCTTCTCCAAATCCATCTGAGCCAAGGCCCTGGGTCCCACTCTAAGGCCAGGGGTTGGAATTAGATGATCTTTAAGGTCCCTTCCAACCTAAACCATTCTATGATTCTTTGATTCTATGGTCTACGCTCTCCACCATTTGGAGAAGAGACCTTCCACGGTCTTCTTGCTCCTGCCCATCACCTGCCTGAGCACCACAGCTCCAGGGAACCCACACACACGCACAGATGTGCTGCCCACACATGGCCCAGCTGGACACGCTACACGCCCACCGTGTCGCTGGCCCAGGAGGGACAGATGTTTGTAAGGACCAGCCCTGCTCCCATCTATGGTCAGCACTTGTCCAGAGACAAGAAATCTGGGTCCTGCTTCCAACCCTGACACCTTTGCAAGGTGGGTCTGACTCCGAGTGCTTCCCACCTCTCCCAAGAGCCACGAAGAGGGGTAGGAAGCGGGGTTGGGAAAAATCCACCTTTCCTGAGTTCCCTAGGAATGGAAATTAAATTAAGGGAGTAGCTTGAGGAGCAAATGTAATGAGATGGATAGGTTAAACAGTAGGATAAGCTGGAGGCCAGATGAACAAGGGTGGAAGGAGGTCCTTGTTTCTTGGGGCACCATGCTGCAGCACCATACTGGAGCACACTGCCTCCGAGACAGGTCCCATGGGAGCATGGTCTTGCTCTCCTGCCGGGATCCGGTGATGGGGAGGGACTGGAAAGGGACTGGAAGGTCGCAGGGACCCTCTGACCTTGGATAGGAGCTGGGGGCTCAGCGCCCTGCAGAGCTTCCCACCCGCAGTGCCTGGCTGTGCTCCCCGATGCTGGCCTGGCCGTGGGCAGCCAGCTTGCAGCACTGGAGTCGTATTTTTGGTTCTTTTTGGTTCTTTTTGGTTTCTCAGATGTTTTACCAAGGAAGTAATTTGGGAGGGATGGAGAAGAGGGTTAAACTCAGCTAACAGCATCACTGCTGCACCGTTGTAACACCAGCCTTCTGCTATTTAAATCAGATTAGAGCTATCACCATAATCTCTCCGTGGAGATACAGTTTCTATCTCCACTGATAGGAGACAATCAGCATAAAAAAAGACTCATTTTCTTGCTCCCCTGCCCCAGCTGTAGGAAGGCAGAAGAGATGGTCCGCCCTGGCTGTGCCCAGGCACTGAAATCCAAAAGCCTGCTCCCTTCCTTCACGCTTTGCTCCAGGTGCCCACATCCATGAGGACCTCCTGGCCTTGTGCGGGGGACAAGAGGGCTCCCATCCTTCTCACGGACTTGCTGGCTCGACAAGACAGGATTTAAGCTCTTCTCAAGACCCTGCAGAAATGCTTGTCTGGCTTCTCTGCTTGCCAGGGAGCTCCCCCGGGCTGTGATTGTGCAGGTGGCCACAGAGGGGTGCCAGAGACTGCCTGTCTGCAGCCATCCATCCCTCTGCCAGGCACCAAACCCATCACAGAAAGCACTCTCTTCCTGCTGCAGCCCACCAAACTGTCCTCTCAGGAACGTGGTCCAGCATCCTGGACCCTGCAGATCCTTCAGATCCTGCAAGTTGCGACAGCCGAGCATGCAACGCTGCTCGCAACATCAGAGTTAAGGTCCGCTGCGAGTCTCACCAACCGTTCTCAGCACAGAGCAGGACGGGGACTACAAGGATCCCCTGCAGTAGCCCATGGCAGTTGCAACTCAGTCCTTCCATAATCAAGGAATAAGGAAAGAATGATGCTAAATGTTGTTTACCCAAGTTCTGTCCCTTTGGAGTAACATTTTCCTGTTGTGATACCAGCAGGCAGTAAGCATCTGCAGGTAAAAAGACTCATATAGAACTTAGAGCAAGTCATAAACTATTATTATAGAGTAGAACAGAATCATAGAATGGTTCGGGTTGGAAGGGACCGTAAAGACCATCCAGTCCCACCCCCCTGCTCTGGGCAGGGACACCTCCCACCAGCCCAGGTTGCTCCAAGCCCCGTCCAGCCTGGCCTTGAACAAGGGATGGAGCATCCGCAGCCTCCCTGGGCAACCTGTTCCAGTGCCTCACCACCCTCACAGTAAAGAATTTCTTCCTAATATCCAATCTAAATCTACCCTCTTTCAGGAGCAACCCGTGGTTTGGAGGAAATCCTCAGCCCTAAACCCTGATCTTCAGGGAGGCCTGAGGATGACCGGAACTTTTTTTATGGTCTTCCATGAGGAGTTACAAATCTCTCTCACCAAGTTCCATGAAAGAAGAGTTAACCGTCCCTGGGATGAAGCTGGTTTTAAAGTCTGCGTTACAAATGTAGGCTGGAGAACCCTCAGCTGCAAGCGCGGTGCGTTTCATGAGGCTGAGAGATGTTGCAGGACTCAGTAGACTCACATGTGCCCCTTGTTGCACACGTGCTGCATCCTGGCAGATGCTCTTTCTTTACTCAGAGAACTTGCTGGATGCTCCCTGGGCTCCTCTCGCTTGTCTTCCTCTCCGCTTCCTTTCCCCTGGAACCTTCAGAGGAGAAAAACAATTCCTGGTCCACAATTATTAAAATACATCAATTTTAATGAGCATTTAGGATGCGAAGTTGCTGCTACGGCGAGCGCGTAGCTGGCCAAATGCGTGTTTGAGCAGAAGCATTGCATAAGGCAAGGAAGAGCAGAGTCAGCCGAAGGAGCTCAGGATAGGGGAGAACAGCTGTAACAGCTGGATGAACACGGAGGGCTCGCTGGGAGGCAGAGACAGGGGTGTTTTTATAAGCTAAACATGCATCCACAAATCACAGAACTCCTGCCAGTACCTTGACCTCTTGTGTTAATGACAAGGCAAGATCTGCAAGCAATTAAGGAAGGAGCCAGACTGATGCGCTGCCAAATCGCCCAAATTCATCCTAAGTCACACAACAACATTACTTAAGGCCCTGCTCCAGGGATTTAGAGCATGGCATCTCCTCTTCCTTTTAGAAATAGCCCCCTCCAGCCAAAAAACAGCTAAGTTTCTAGCCCTCCTAAAAGGAGGGGGAGAAGAGGAGCAGAGGAACCTGGAAAATATGAACCAAGTTTAAACTCCCAGTTCAAAATAAACCCAGAAAGGAAAGGAGACTTGGAGGAGTTGGGGGGGGGCGAGGGAGGGGCTGACTCATGGTACTTGAATGCTTGGGGTTGGCAGTGCTGCCTGTGGCATTTCTGTTTTGAGTCCAGCCCATGAAACCCTGGAAGTTTTGCAAGACGCTGTCAGATGATTTCGAGACCAAAACTATGCTTCGGGTCGGAGACTCTGCCCAGCTCTGCTCCAACCGTGGCTTGTGACATTGATTTTTCAACCTCTGTTCGTGAACTGAGGGGAAAGATAACTGAAGGCTAACATTCCTGCCATTACTCTTGTCCCCCAGCCAGCACTGGGGACCCAGAGCAGTGTGTTGGAGCACGCTTTTGGCACCAAAGATGAGCAGCCAATTTTCTAGCACACCAGCAGCTCCAAAGGCCACGCAATCATTTCGGGAAAGGTCTGACTCAGGGACAAATCCACAGAAAGTTTCTGTCCCCCTCGGCACTCGTGGCACATTGATAACAACTCGCTTCTTCACGGGATGGAGGAAGGCCTGTGGGATTCACAAGGGCAAGAAGAAGCTCCTCTGCCCGGATCTCCTGCAGGCAGCGCAGGGGGGCAGGGGCGAGATGCAGACATCCCTGTGGGACGAGCATCTCCATCCCGATGCTCAGGCACTAAGCTCATTCGCAAAGCCTTGAAGCAAGGCTAAGATCATGCCAAGAGCGGACCTTGGAGATCTCCACACTGTGAGGTTGGGGTAGGGTACCACAGCCACCAGCTGGGACCATCAGGAGAAGGTGGAGGCACCAGCCAGTGGGAGCAAGATGAGCTGGAGAGAAATTACCGAGCACAGGCTAGCTATCTGCGTAGGGGATGGCGCAGAGCCAGCCGATTAGATGTGGAGATGCAGGTCTCCTAACGCTGCCATCTTGAGTTGTTTTGCTGACCCAAGGCAGCTAAAAATAAAGGCAAGTGGACAAAACATCGCCTGCTCTCCTGACAAAGACCATTAGTAACTAAGGCTGGCCGTAGAGAACCACATTAGTGTGGCACAGCTGGATTCTCCGCAGTTTGCCCGATGCTCGTCCTGCGGCCAAGGACTTCCCATAACACTCTTCTGCCTTCGTGATGTTTCAGGGAGCTCCCCTGACAGCTTTCCCCTCACTGGAGCACTGAGAAGATCTTTCTCTTCCACCTGAGGTGTAAGTGTATGTTTGGGACTTCTAATGCTTTGCCAGCTTGAAATACAGCTTTAGAGGGGGAGACAAGCAGAATCACATCATAGAACAGAATCATGGAATAGTTTGGGTTGGAAGGGACCTCAAAGACCATCCAGTTCCAACCCCCTGCCCTGGGCAGGGACACCTCCCACCAGACCAGGTTGCTCCAAGCCCCGTCCAACCTGGCCTTGGACCCCTCCAGGGATGGGGCAGCCACAGCTTCTCTGGGCAACCTGGGCCAGGGGCTCACCACCCTCACAGCAAACAATTTCTTCCCAATATCTCATCTAAATCTCCCCTCTTCCAGTTTGAAGCCATTACCCCTCGTCCTATCACTACGTGCCCTTGTAAAAAGTCCCTCTCCTCTTTAACCCCTACCTTCTGCCTCACCGTAAATGAATAGCGACGGGAAAACACATCACTACAGAGCACCAGGATGCTCCCAGCATCCTTTCCAACTGGTATTTAAGTGAGACCCCAGCACAACTCTCAGCCACTGAGCCTTGAAAGATGGAGAGGTTATTTATAGCAACCTGCTCCTTCTTCCCCCAGCCTTTGCCGTTCGCCTGCTCTTGGGGGAGCACAGGGCTCTCCACGGCCTCGCTGAAGAAATGGGGAAGCTGCCCCAGCCTCAAGGGGCTCCTGAACCCCGATGGAAGCCAACGAGGGTAAAACGCCCTGCTTTTTTGCCAGGCTCATAAATCGGCCTCTGCTGAGCCTTGTCTTCAGCCAGAGCAGCCTGTCTCTTTCCCTGCTGTCTCAAATTATGCATCTCTTCTTTATTCCTCTCTCTTTTCGCTCCTCCTGGGTCTCCTCCTCCAGTCCAGGGCTGCAATTAAAAGTCCAGGTCTCTTCCGTTTCCCATGGAGAGAGTCGCAGAGAGTCACTCCTGCCAGAGGGGGGATTTCAAACCTTCCTCTGTGATGTGTCTCACCTCCAGTCCTTGGCCTTGCCTAAACTTTCCCAGCCCTTTCTTGTGGCTAGGAGGAGAACTCTTCTTAGGATGCATCATCAAGAGACTTGGGTAAATCTGGAATGCAGGTGCCATTTCCAGCAGTGTATGTTTCCCTGGAGCATTTGGCTGCTTCCTAATGGGAAAATTGTCTGCTAGGATGAATCCAAGAGCCCAAAGCTCTGAGCTCTTTGAAAAACATTATGCCTGAGTCTACCATTTGAGGCAGGTGAGTAACAGGGTTTGGGTTTGGGTTTTTTTGGGTAGAAAAATAACCAGAGGTACAAAGATCCTGAGCTACACAACATACCCATAGCAAAATTTTAGATATCTCCCAGGCTTCTTGTTTCTGTCATCATAGAATCATAGAATGGTTTGGGTTGGAAGGGACCTTAAAGATCATCCAGTCCCACCCCCCTGCCCTGGGCAGGGACACCTCCCACCAGACCAGCTTGCTCCAAGCCCCGTCCAACCTGGCCTTGAACCCCTCCAGGGATGGGGCAACCACAGCTTCTCTGGGCAACCTGTTCCAGTGTCTCACCGCCCTCACAGCAAAGAATTTCTTCCTGATATCTCATCTAAATCTCCCCTCTTCCAGTTTAAAACCGCTACCCTTCGTCCTATGGCTCCCCTCCCTGCTCCAGAGTCCCTCCCCATCCTTCCTGTAGGCCTCCTTTAGAGACCGGAAGGGGCTCGAAGGTCTTCCCGGAGCCTTCTCTTCTCCAGGCTGAACCCCCCCAACTCTCTCAGCCTATCCTCACAGCAGAGGGGCTCTGACCCTCAGATCATCTTCGTGGCCCTCCACTGGACCCGTTCCAACAGCTCCGTGTCCTTCTTGTTCTGAGGACTCCAGAGCTGGAAGCAGTGCTCCAGGCAGGGTCTCACCAGAGGGACCTTTCCCATTTCTTTCTGTTGCACTACAGAAAGGCTGTGGGCAGCTGGAATACAGCTCTCCTGAAAGATGCTGCGTGTAATATCCTCGCGCTGCACACCAGCACTTGCCAATGTGACCTTGGTTAAAATTGGAAGCCATCCCAGATCTTTCTCCTTCACTAATATATTTAGAAGCCTTTGCTGAGCCTGGCAGAGCAGCGCTAACCTGCGCACTCACAGGGTGTCAGAATAAATGTGCTGTGATAGATAGCTTAGGAATCGCGACGCTACAGCAGAGCAGCAGGCACGGAATTGGAGTGGGTGTGAGGATTCAAGAGTCATCCTTTGGACCTTGCTCGCTGAGAAATAAATGATGTACTGCCCGTCCCAGAGGCTGGCCAAGGATGCGTATGCTGGGTTTGAGGGAGTCTAATTTACTCGTGCTGGTGGGAACTGCTCAAAGACACCTTTTTGAGTTGTACATGCTGATGTCCAGGTTTTTGTAAGCCTTGCTGCGATGAATGCCAGGATTGGCCTCTCTTGCGCGCTTCCCAAATCCCTTTGCCACTAGAGTGAAATATCTTGGCAGGAGATTATTTCTCTTTCAGGAGGATGAGAGCTGGGAGCAGCAAGCAGGGAGTTTGCTGGGGGAGGTCTTCCCACCCTGGCTATTCTGGAAGTACCTGATAACAGTTACGAGTTACAACACTTCAGATTATCAGGACTCAAGGGAAACCTTCAGGTGACAGACCCAAGGGCTGTCACCACCTCCTATCAAGAGGGATAAATCCGTGCATCACCTTCCTAAACCTTGCTCAGGGTAGATATCATTTGAAAAGAGGATAGCTTCTCTCACCTACTTCTCCGGCCCTTTCTGGTGCAAAGACCATTCAAACAAGAACATATAGGTGTGATATACCCATACATGCAGGGTAGCCATGTTTAAAATAAGGGAGCTGAGAGCATAGGCTAAGTAGAGAAGTTTAATGGTATCCCACCGCAGCTGAGTAGCTGTAACTGTCTTCACACAGGATCTAAGCCCACAAGAAGTGTCAGGTATTTCAGCCTACTAACTAGTTGTCCCTAACTGGAGGGAAACCACAGCTCCACCGGTGAATGGTAACTTGTGTAATCTCAATCATAGAATCATAGAATGGTTTGGGTTGGAAGGGACCTTAAAGACCATATAGTTCCAACCCCCCCTAGACCAGGTTACTCCAAGCCCTGTCCAGCCTGGCCTTCAACACCTCCAGGGATGGGGCAGCCACAGCTTCTCTGGGCAACCTGGGCCAGGGGCTCACGACTCTCAGAGTGAAAAATTTCTTCCTGATATCTAATCTAAACCTCCCCTCTTCCAGTTTGAAGCCATCACCCCTTGTCTTATCACTACATGCCCCTGTAAAAAGTCCCTCTCCAACATTCAATTCTCTTGACTATCAGAGATGTGCAAGCTTAAAATCACCCGGGGTCCTGTCTCCTTGTAGAGCCTCACTGATGCTGCAAAGAACTCTACCTGTAGGCACTGGTGGCACGATTACTTATGGATAAGCTCGGAAGACTCTTCCATGAATAGGGTCTAGCTGGGTGACTAGGGATAACTGAAACTAATTAACTTTGTGTCCATCTTTTTGTACAGGGTGATTTATTGGTGATGGGAGGTACCAGCCTGGTCCAGGCTATATGGAGTTGTATTTGCTGTGTTCACACATGCTGTGTGTAACAGCATGGAGCATCTCCTCGGTGCTGGTCACAAAGTGATAATATTCAGGGGCAATGCAGGCTTTTACACACTTCAGTTGGCCTTGAAGAACCACCTCAAAGCTCAAGGTGTTCAGTTTCTACGGCGATTTTGTCCCTGGGCTTTTTTTACAGCAGTATTATCTCCAAACTCAAACCACTTAGCATGTTATTAGTCTGTTCCTGGCCGTGTTGAATCTGCAACCAGGCCCTCTCAGGCAACTGGTACCAATTCTCATCTGGTTGCTGCTACCCACTGGTTGGTTTTATCTGGGCTTCTCGCATCTGACCATTGACATCCAACAGAGAACTCGCAGAGCTGTTTGCACTGCACCGGGCAGATCCTTGGCTGAGATCTTCTCGCATTGCGATAGCGCTACGTCCAACTGCAGTGAAGCAGGACTGAGACAGTGACACCAGCGATAATGTGCTTTACAATGAGTCATTAATAAAGAGGAAAGTGCTCAGAGGTGACAAAGTTCCTGTTAAGCTTAACAGCATTAGGCCTGTTTAGTTAAGTCTAAGAGATAATTGCTATAGTGACACGTTCCCATTTCTAAAGTGCAAAACCAATAGTTCCTTTTTGCAAATGTTAGGACATTTCTCTCGGAAAAGAGAAGGGAGGACGGAATGAATGAATATCAGCTTAAGGAAATGAAGGCATATGCATCACTGAAGGAAAAAAACCCAACTCCTCAGGATTTTAGCTTGAAGCACATTTAAAAATAGAAATAGGAAAAAAAATATTCAGAGATCTTCTCTGTATGAGGTCGCGCTCCTGCTGGACGGAAGGGCTGCCCACTGCAGTCAGCCCTGCTCGGGAGGGGTTTGGTACCTCTGCTGCAGAGATAACTCTCCTGAGCACATTATCAGGCGCTGGAAACCTCCAAGGTCACAGCTGCCAGCCCAGGCACCCTGTCAATGCCTGGTAATGACCTTGAGGGATCTTTTCATGGCAGCTTAAACTGATGGAAGGGGTTGCTGCTGCAGTCCCACCCTTGGCCATACGCCAGTCAGAGACGAGATGTGATGTAGTGAGTCAGAAGCTAATTCGGTCCAAAAAAAGAATCACTTAAACATTATAGAATCACGGAATGGTTTGTGTTGGAAGGGACCTCAAAGATCATCCAGTCCCACTACCCTGCCCTGGGCAGGGACACCTCCCACCACACCAGGTTGCTCCAAGCCCCGTCCAACCTGGCCTTCAACACCTCGAGAGATGGGGCAGCCACAGCTTCTCTGGGCAACCTGGGCCAGGGGCTCACCACCCTCACAGCAAACAATTTCTTCCTCAGATCTCATCTAAATCTCCCCTCTTTCAATTTAAAACTGTTTCCCCTCATCCTATGGCTCCCCTCCCTGCTCCAGAGTCCCTCCCCAGCTTTCCTGGAGCCCCTTTAGGGACTGGAAGGGGCTGGAAGATCTCGCCGGAGCCTTCTCTTCTCCAGGCTGAATGCCCCCAACTCTCTCAGCCTGTCCTCACAGCAGAGGGGCTCCAGCCCTCTGGGTTTCTTCATGGCCCTCCTCTGGACTTGCTCCAGATAGAGTCCCTCCCCATCTTTCCTGCAGGCCCCCTTTACCTACTGGAAGGCCGCTATAAGGTCTCTCTTAGAGTCTTTATGCCAAGCCAACCCACAGATACTTAGCTCAGGGTTGTCCTAGCCAACTACTTACTTCTTCCCACCTTCTGCCCCACTCTGTCCCTCCTAGAACATCTCATGCACCTCTTGGCTTCAGGTGGCCCAGATATTTCCCTGGCCTGAAGAAGGGTTTGCCCGCCTGAGAGCTCGTCTAGTTTTTCTGACTCTACCAGTCGGCCTAATAAAAGATAGCATCTCTCCACACACACCACTGACTTCAAGGAGCCCTCGCATGTAGCTGGTTCTGCCCAAGATAACCTGTCACTCCTCCGGCTTTGTGCTTATCTGTGGGAACAGGGCGTGTGGGGCGGGAGCCTCGCCTGAGTCCCTGGGTTTCCCTCCCTCTTCTGCACCTGAATGCGCTTATTGTTTGTGCGTCTTTGTCTGTTGGAGGGGAAGAAGGAGGCCTTAAATGAATTGGGTCAAACAAGTTTTTCAGCTGCATGCAGGTTAGGAGAGGCCACAAGAAAAGAACCGCAGCCCTTTGAAGTCAGGCTGCTCCTTTTCTTTTTCACAGGCTGTTTTTTAGCTCTGACAGTGAGTGATACTTTCTCAGATGGAGATCAATTCACCGAACACAAGAACAAAAGCTCTCTAAACACACCACTATCTAAGGGCTCGCATTGCAATGACATATCATTGATGGAAGGCCAGGAGGCAGCTCCAGCTAAATCATGTTTATAATAAGGGCAAACCTTTCCTCCGGGGCCTTTCACTCTAAAAAATGCAAGAACTGGGCAAAAATGAGGGCATCTTTCCATTCCTAAGGAAGGAATCTGCCATCAACAGACATTAGTTTTATCACTTGTATTTAGATATCAGGGTGGCAGGTCCTTTTGAAATGCCTGGCCGTGTTGATGATGTTCAATTCATGAAAAGACTCAGAGCCCGAGGTCCACAACTGAGATACGTGGTCTCCAGGCTTCACTGATCCCTTGGCAGTGACGCTGAGGAGGCCACTCTTGACCTGGGAATTCCACACTCATCTCTCCTTGTTAGTCTTGGTTTTATGCACAGTTTTCTGTTTAACTTAAACAGTCTTAAGAGCAGGGACTAGGTCTTCCCCTTCTAGATAAATGCCTAGGCAATGAGCTGTAAACTCACATGTTCTCTCCGTCTCTCTCTCTCCCAGTTAATTATTTTATACAAAACAGAGAAAGAAGCTGAACAAGCCCCACTTCAGAATAACTTGTCAGGTGGCTAACCTCCTCAAAGCTGGGAAGGGGTCTTCAAGGTCTCCTCAAGCACTTCCAGATGGGTGCTCTAACTCATGGGTTATTAAATAAAAAGGCACAGCTTCCCCATGGCACTATTTGGCAAGAAAGGATTAGCTTGTACATTAATCTGCAAGAGACGGTCCAGCAGAGACCCCACGGAGGAGCAAGGACCTCCTTGCTGCCTGTTCGTCACTTGCTCCCCATGGTCTCATCGTGTCTTTCCAGCCAGCTCATGACTACGTGATCAATGAAGCGCACATCCTGGCCTGGTCTCAAGATTAGATTCACCCACTGTCCTTGCTGCAAATGCTCAAGCTCAGACTAAGAGGACATGAGGCTGATCTCTGAAGCCCTTGCGGTATAGATGGAGCCCAGCTTCTCTCACTCGGGACTGAGGGTCTTCTACAAATGTGGTGCAGCAATGCCGAGCTCTCTTCTAAAACATTTCCATGTATGCAAATGAGGCTCTGCAGTCATAGCTTGACACAGGCTGAAGAGTTGGCATCACAAAACTAGGATTTCTTCCAAACCGCCACTGGGCCTCCCCATGGACGTTTTGGAAATGCCAGGACGCTTCCTTGGGGGTTTGAAAGAGCCTTTCTGGGGGGAATAACAGAACCTGCAGAAAGGTTAGCATCAAAATAGCTGCGGAGCAAGAGCATCTGCAGGGGAGGCGTAGCCAGGGGTTCAGTGTCACCGAATCTGTGCAGCTGTCCTATGGCTAATGTAAAAGTCTGTATTCTGAAAAGGTCAAAAAGGCAATTAAAGAGACAAAAGACCAGCCCTTTCCAGTATTGAAGCAGATGCTCAGCCAAAACATTTGCCTGCAAGATTGTATTTCCTTAAGGTTTATTAACCATTAAGTGTTTTTAGGACGGGATCATAAAGATAATGAACTGAACGACAAGTATAGTCAGGATTCCTTCGCAAATTATTCCCGTTGGGTTAGACAAGCGTTTGAAAAGCAAAATGCTTTGTTATGATTTTACAACAGGAGACTCCGAGCTTGTCCCTGGCAGCTCGTCTCCGCTTTAACTTGCTGGTGAAACCAGGGAACCTGCTGGGTTAAGGGAAAGCCGAGCAAAGCAGCCGTATTGGACCAGCAGCTGGATGATTTGCAAGGACTTTCTCCCTTGGGCAATGCCAACTTAAAAAAAATTCCGCTCTCCCCACCCTGACTTCTCACTGCATCACCCCATGCTCTTCAGTTATCCTGGCACTAAAGCAGATCAGCGAACGGATCCAGGTTAAAAACAAAGAGTGAGGGGTTTTGGGGTGAGGTCTGGTGCCAAGAACAGTTTCAATCAAATCACCTAACTTTCCAACGGCAGTCCTGTTTGAAAACTTTATTTTTAATCTCGTTGTGCAATGAGAACTCTTCCCCCCCCCCCGCCCCTCCCCGCCCCAGGCATTAGCTATTAAAATATGCTGATTTCCAACTAAATATAACATTTTACTAGATTTTGGTTAGTAGGTGGGTATGTGATCAAAGTGAAGATTGTGGGGTTATCCACCAGTGGAGATCGGTAATAACATGCGAGAGGAAAACTGCGCCAGAAATCACAGCTAACCTTGTTTTGGGCGTAGGGAACGGATGAGCTGAACAGCCAAGGTCCCTCCTGGCTCTATTTTGCTGCGGCTCTAGGACAGAAACACATATTTACGTCATTATAAAAATGAATACCCATTTTTTCAGAGTTTTACTACTTCAATGTTTCACATTATAGAACAATGGATGTTGCCCATGTATTTACTTGTTTGTACCAAATCATAGAATTTAATGGAATTCAACTACAATGCAGTGGACACATGAATTATTAATGAGTTTACTCAAATTTATTCTCATGGACCTGAGAGACGTTGCCCCAGCAAGCGGTTTGTAGAGGGGCCACCTTGTTTTGAAGGATGAGAAAATCTAACAGCACGGACATGGGTTGCTCCCGGCCAGAGCTCTCAGGGATGAAGCCTAAATGTGTTGGATAAATAGGGAAACATCAGTTTGTTTAAAAGCAACTTAAACGAAGAAAGTCCTGTTGTTGGTGACCTGACTTGACAGATGTACGTAGTGACCAGAAACAAGATTTTTAGAACTAGTGGATTTTCACACCTCATTTTTTTATTCCTGGAGGATTAAAACACACTTTGTTGCTTATTTCAATTGCCATTTCTCTTCTAAGTCCTGGATGAAGAAGTCATTGAGCTAAGTTAGGCAAGGAAATGGAAATGAAGTAAATAGTCTCCCTGCATCTGCAGGAAAGTCGGCTTCTGTCCAAAGGTGCATTAGTTCCTCAAGAAACCAGGGCTTCATGTGCTTCGCCTTGACTGTAACTGCTCCACTCATCTGGTAGTATTTGCAAATTTGGTAATTAAGGAAATTTAATAGAGAGTAATAAGCCTAGGACTTTCAAGAAGTTGCAATCCTTTATTTTTAAAGGTGTACATAATTTAAATACAAAAAACCTGCTCTAAGTAAAAACCATTAAAAGAGATTCATTTTGGTCTCCATCCTGCTGGCTTACTGAATCTCAAGGAGGAAATGGGGATGTCTGATCCGTGTGCAGGGGAGGTTGAAGTCCAGGGGGAAAAATGAGGCTTCTTCTGCTCCTTGACCCAGATCTTGGGGCCATCATCTGCCCTGGACAAGCTCTGGAGCCCTCTGGGAAGGGATGGCTGAACATACCCATCACCTTCTCGTGGTGCACTCATCCAGGCAGCCTGGCTGAATGGAGAACCCAAGAATCATAGAATCACAGAAAGTGTTGGGTTGGAAGGGACCTTTAAAGGTCATTTAGTCCAACCCCCTTGCAGTAAGCAGGGACATCTTTAACTAGATCAGATTGCTCAGAAAGTTACTGCTGAGCCGAGCTGCAGGAATGCCACGTCTCAGGTCAACCTGTGTGCAGTGTGAATGTCAAGGGCTCAATTCAGTTGCCTAAATGTACGTCTCCAATGCTGCGTGAGATGCTCTAGGTACTGAGATGACGCCTGATGAGCGTGACACAGGGCTCACAGGAGACATGTCATGGAGTTGCTGAAGGCAACACCAGAGATGGCCTCAAACATCTCAGCTAACACAGGAGGCCCTCGTTAAGGCAACCCAGAGGCCTATGGGCCCGAGCTACAGCCATGTTCTTCAGTGAGGATGGGAGACATGTGGGTCATGAGACTGCAGTGGTTCTGCCTGTTCCAGTTCACTCTTCCCCTTGCAGGGCAAACAGTCCTGAAACCTGAAGGACTCCCGGGCAAAGCAGCTGGATGGAGCCAACAGAGAAGCCCCCAGGACCTCTCAGCTAGAGCAGACCTCGCCTGGCTCCTGCCTCATCCACCACCCAGACCCAGGGGCGGGGATGCATCCAGGGCAGCAGGGGCTGGGCAGGGTGTAGGGCTGAAGCTCTTTGTACTCTGATTGTTCCCAGATACCGCGTGATGCATTAAAATACTTGGCACGGTGGGGAACACGGGCTTGTGTTCACAAAGCTGGGAGTACGGAGAGAGTAGTTATCCTAATCTCCGCCTTCCTTTCCTCCCCATCAGGGAGATGCCGTTCAATCAACTCAGGCTACTTCATGTAAGCAAATTAAATCCACAGGCCCCTTCTGCCCCCACATCTGTATTTCTTGACTGTACCTGCTAATGGGAGCTTTTGCTACACCCAGGGAAGGCCAGCAACAAGCCCATCTGAGGAACTGGCACCCATCCCTTTGCGTGGATGAGCTTAGGAGGGACTCTCGGCAGAGCTGTGCTGAGCTCTTTTTCTCCTGGAGGCAAAATCCTCATTCCCAAAGTACACTGCAGCCAATTTACCCTGGCCCAGAGCCTGGGAACAAGAGACTATTGCTAAACTCAGACAGCCTCTTGAACTAGGGATGCTGCTCCGCGCCATTTCCCCCAAAGGCACTTTGTGTCAACGCCTCCACTCTTAACAACCTTGCCTCCACTGGATGGCAAAAGTGCCTTTTTGGCATCTGGTTTGCAGCGTTATAAAGGAAGAAAATCTTCTTGCCAGGACAAGAGAGAGTCAGATGCTATCTGTGCTCCAGTCCACGGGGCACGCTGTGGGGCTGTGTCCAGACACCCAGTGCAAGCTTTAGATGTCAGAGGCAGGGTGCCGGGAGGAGCAGCCCAGAGCTCCAGTCAGCTCGCCCTGCGTCTCTGCAATGCCGCGCTGCCGGATGGCAAACGCTCCCATGGACATCCTGGATCAGTCAGCGCATCTCCATCGCATGCCAGCTGAAAGTTCTCTAGACATGCTCCTGAGGCATCCCTGCTTTCCCTCAGAAATTGCCCTCGGGATGACGGCTCGGCAACCAAACTCTGAATCTCTTACTGCTGTCCTTGTAGCAGCTATGAGAAGAAACTCTTCCAGCATGGGAAGGTTGCTCAGCTCAGGAGGTGACCCAATTCTGTCCCTGCCACCAAGGGGAAGAGTTTCTGGAGGAGCAAGGAGACGGTGCCTGGTCCTGTATCTCTCAGGGGAGCTTCTTCATCATTATTCTTTGTAGGGTTTTCCCTCTCATAAAGAGATCTCCAACAGCACCTACCTATTTCTGACCCCATCCCAACACCTCCCACACTCACCTCTGAACTTTTCCGTTCTCCCCAGTTCTTATTTCCAGTGCTGGAAGCACCCATTGCATACTCAAGCCTTTGCAGCCCTGGGCTGGAGCATGCCTGCTTCAGAGAATCCTCGGAGAACGGAGTTGTTAATCTGTGACCGGATCTGTTGAGCACAAGCAAACCATGATTTGCAGAGCTTATAACTAATTCAAAATTAAACAAACTTTCCTGGAAATGGCAAATGGCACTTTTTGACAGCAGGACCAAATTTCATGCTCTTTCTTCAATGCGTGGAGGCTTTTCTGTCTTACAGCAGTTTCATGGAATTATTTATTTTCAAAATCTGGGCAAAACACTGCGCTTTCCCCTTATTCTTGGAAATGGTCAAAATAGTTTGGTTGAAACTTTCCAGAGAACTTCAGCCTAAGGCAGACATCTGGCATGGAAAAATTTTTGCCCAAACAATTACAGTTTGACAAAACTATAAGCCGAATTACCGGTGCCTTAAGTGCTGGGCCCTGGTAACTCTGGATGTGCTGGGGACCTGCACTGGCCATGAGCATGGCCTGTAAATATGATGAAGATTTAGGGTCTTCTGCTCTAGGAAAAGGAAGGGGAGAGGATAGCCACGAGAGGGAGTGCAATTCCTTATTCTCACCATGCAGCACAGCCCCGCTGCTGCTAACCACACCAGCCCTCCGGCTACGAGCTGTGTTTTAGCTGTAGATGGGTCCTGTGCTGTGTCGAGTCTCACCCAGCGAGAATTATGAAGAAAACGATGAAGATATGCTCGTGTCACGTCTAACAAACGGCCCACCCGCATGCCAGGCTATTGCAACATCGGGCATTTGGCTTCTGAAACCAAAAACAGTAGGTGAAAAGTTACAAGGAGATTCGAAGAGGTCTCAGTGCTGGACCTGAACACGTGGATGGATCCTAAGAAGACCTGGAGCACCATGTATCTGTCACAGCTCCTTGCAGCGCCAAAAGAAGAGAGGCCCTGATCTTGAACAGCCGCTTGACAATTCAATCTGCAAAGATCCTGGCCTCCCCGAAGACACTAGAGAGACGATGGGCGAGCTCGAGGGAATCAGATCCCCACACCATGGTTCCCAACCCAAGTACCTCCAGATGAACACTGGCTACAGTCTCATTTTCAAAAAGTGACCTACTCAATGAGGTCAGAACTGCAATGGACTTTTTGCTCCACAGGGGATGTAGAGGGGAATGTGCAGGGGACCTATTCGCATCCAAGCAACACTGCAATCGCTGCATGCTCCAGGCGTGTTTTACTCACTCAGGGCTCAGGCCAAATCTGAGACACGCCATCAAATGTGACCAAATTATTATCACATAACAAGTTACGGCCCACAAGCTGGGCTGCTAAATCGTTCCTGTGTGTGCCCATGTGGCAAAGGAAAATGTGTCAGCTGAACTTGCCACGAATGTGGTTTAAACCACAGGTTTTCATTTGGAACGGGAGCACGTTAAGAGCTTACACAAGGTCTGCAGCTCCAAGACAGGTTGGTAACTTAGGCTGCTGGGGTAACAGTCAACAGGTTTGAGCCGATGCACTTTATCTCACAATTTGGGTTGTCTCCTCCTACGCACCAGGACAGCCACAGCAGCTCAGCTGAGGGGCAGCTAACCTATGAAGCCACTATATTTCAGTGGCGTTGGTTCAGGACCTTAAGGCCACTGAGCCTTGACAGGCACAGGCAGGGAAATTTTGCAGGCGCTGGACTAGCCACAAGAGGGGGATCACAGTGAATGCAAGAGATGCTGAAAACTGTCTGGAAAACATACCGGAGCCCCAGACTTCAGGGGCACGGATCTCCCTGCTCTGGCTGCTTTACCTCCCATTCGCAAACCAGTTTGCCTAACAACACCTGATACACCCCTTAAAATTACGGGTGAAGAACTGCACTTTGTCCACTGGAAAACCAAGAACATCTCTTTGTACTAAATATTTCAAAAACAGCCTTTGAAAAATAGGTATGTTTATATTGGCCAAAGCACACACGTCCTTACCCAAGCTAACTCTCACATCTTACAGTCAGGCCAGAAACTGTGCTTTATTCTCTTATCCTGTGGATTTATTACTGACCTACAGTCAAACCCATGAAGATCGCATATGTGACCGCACAGGGACAGCAGGCACAGCCGTTACGGCGAGGAGGACAGACTCCTAGGATTCGAGCTATCAGATAATCACCACTAGCTGTTGCAGGGATAGGAAGATGCTGCACGGCCAGGCAGGATCTGGTTTTTTCCCCTCTCATAGGGGTGGCACACAGACACACTAGTCATGGCAACTGTCATCTTGGGTGCGATCAGCCAGGTTTTTAATTGGCTTGCAGATGTTGTGCCCCGGCCATATATATTATTTTCACTTAAGTTTATGTCAGCAGGAACAGGAGTCTACTAAATTTATCCCCTGTGCTCAAGACTAACTGCACAGGCCTTGAAGGGTATTTTTAATAGGAGGTAAACCTCATCCACAAACAGTCTCTCATTTCAGGCCTACAAATGAGATATTTTCCAGCCCAGTTTAACTCCAACCCTGCCCCTTCCTTCCACAAGCCCCAAATGACTGTTTTCTCCTGATTCTTTGGTCATTGTGTAAGTGCGATATCCCTTGGCAGAGCCTACAAAAGAGCTGGGGAGGAACATGGTTCCTGCCTATTTGGCTCCTTTTAGGGTTAAAGCCAGGATGAGTTTTGTGCCTAAAGCAACATCCTTCACGCAAATGCCAGTATAACATAAATTGTGCCGGGCTCTGAGGAGAAGCAAATGTCAAAAATTAAGTTATTCTTCTGCTTGACTCACAAATCCAAGTAGCATGCAAATAAAGAGGAGCCATCTGTTCAAGTCCCTGGGCCATTTCAAGTTAAGCATCCAGCGCCAGCTTCAGCTCCCAGTTACATCGGGTCAGCCCTGCTGGCTGGCCTCCACAGGACATGCTCAGCCTTGCCCAGGACCGCCTGTCACCGCACAAGTGTTTGTAACCCTTCACGCTCCTCTTCAGCTCAACTGGCATGTTGTCGCTGACGCCGCTTTCAGCTGCTCACGCTCAGACGCAAGGTATCCCTACTTCCAGGCGGCTTCACAAGCAGGATTTCAGGGTTTCTCCTGGTTTAGTTCCTTCACTGCGCGTATCAGGCTTGGTCCCTCGCTGCCCTGTGATGCTTCGATGATGCATCAGAGCAGTTGGTGCATTGATCTGAAATCAGATTTGTCACTGGCTTCAGCGGAGCTTGTGCTACACCCATGGCTGTCTTCTTACATCTCCACGACACTTCATTACCATCAAAAGCGCACCCCTGTTGGGCTAAACCACCGTTGGAGGAAGAGAGGATTATCACCTCATTTAAGAGAGGAGGCAAAGTGAAAGGAGATCTGACCATACTGCAGACGGGTGCGGAGATGTTTAGTAAGCTGGCCGTGATGCCATCTGTAAGCATTATCTTGAGAGAATCATCATACCAGGGACAGGTTGCCCTGGCAAAGCCTGGCTGTGTAGCTGGAGCTTGTATGTCCCGAAGGACTTGGACTGTGTTAGGTCCACCACCTTCACCATCCCAGCTCTGCCATTCCCTGCGTGAGACATACTCCAGTTGCACGAACGATGGCAAAAACAATGCCCTCATGGAGCAGGTTTTACTTCCACGCACCAGTCTGAAGTCTACAGGGCATTAATTACCACGGTACAGTCAGGGGACCGGAGCTGTAGTTGTGAGCAGTATTTAAGGCTGCATAAACCTAAGGACGAAGAGGGCTCTAGGTGGAAAATAGGAGAAAGTTTGGGGTCTGTGCTGGGGGCCAGTAACTAACCACTGAGCAGCAGGCCAGGATCCAGTCAACATGTGAGCGCTTCTGTCTCACTGTGAGCTCAGACGGGGCAGTTTAGGCCGTAGCTGACTGGAGATCTCATAGTTGAGAGAGTTGC
Source organism: Stercorarius parasiticus (assembly GCA_013396915.1). Lineage (NCBI taxonomy): Eukaryota > Metazoa > Chordata > Aves > Charadriiformes > Stercorariidae > Stercorarius > Stercorarius parasiticus. The sequence continues at coordinate 243,726 of VWZL01001962.1, forward strand.
TGCCCTTCCTCTGTGCTTCTCTCCTCCCAGCTAAAGTAGCCTGGTTCCAGCACCTCTCAACTCCCACCTCTTCTCCAAGGACTCCCCCCATCCCACCCAAACCAACAGAAACCCCAGGGTAGCTCCAGGGAAGCGAGGAGAGTTAGATTGCTGTCAACGCAAGGAGAGAACAGGAGGTATCAGTGAAGGAACACTCCCCGCATCCTCGATGTATAAATAAATAAAGAAAGAATCATATCTAGATTTGTCCCTTGTTGAACAGGCAGCTCCAGATCAAAATCAACGAGCAGGTTATTGGAGTAAAGCAAATAATGTTGCAATGATAAGAGAAGGACCATTAGATTTCTTGGCTGAATCCCGCACTTGAGCGGGAGCACTCGAACTGGCAGCGCACCGACAGTTCAGAGGCAGTGGTGTGTACCTGTGATGGATGTGGTGATGGTAATTCGGAGAATATGCTTTCAGTATGCTGTCTCCTTCAAACGGGAATGGACAGACCCTCAAATAAACACCAGGGAAGCTAGGAGTGAGGTTTCTTTCTCCTGCAAGATGCAGTGGGTCACCACAGCTTGTGCTCCCCAAGTCACGGGTTTCCAGTCCATGCTGGCTGGTATCTGCAGGTGAACTGAGCTACATCACACCCTGCCTCATGCAGGCCGGACCTAACCCAGACGGAGAGTGTCTTCATCCTGGCAAGAGCCCCACACAAGCTTTGGTGCCACCCCTCCAAAGTCTGGGCTTAGGGATTTCCCTAACAGGGCCTTGAAGGCTTACAGAGCTGGGATGGAGAAGAGACGCAGACACGCTGAAGCAACCATGCCACACTTGCTGAGAGGTAGCACCAGGAGCTAACTGGAGAGCTTTTACAATGTGAGTCACTCGCTGAGCTCCATCTCATGGCATATTAAGCAGTATGAATCAAAGACTGAAAATGCAGGGCATGCCTTGCCCTACAAAAACACCATCAACCACTTTACTTTTTAAGTAATGATTTGCTATTGATTATGTGCATGAAGATGAGGTAGTTCCCTACCTCTCCTGCCAATTCCCACACTCTCAATCACATCACAAGCAAATGCCAGTCGAGCCCGCTCTAACAGAGCTGAGTTACTGCTCTTTGGAGGGGATAAACTGGGCACATCAGAAATCTCTGGGAAAATGCCTGAGACTGCTTGAGTTGACCGAAGACCTCCAGAAGTACAAGTGGAACAAACATGGCGGAAGGTAGGGGTGGCCACGTCTTCCTGAGCCTATAAACCACATGCCAAAGTCTTCAAAAGTCCAACAGCCACATGAGCTGCCAGACGTGCCTTGGAGAGCTAGGTAGGGAACACGGTCTAGAAGCAAGATGCTCACGCAACGTGGTTCCCAGGTGCTGTGGTGCGTTCAGGTTCAGTGATCCTTCCTGCCAAGGGAAGGTGAGACAAGTGCCAAGGAAGACCACAGCACAGGCAGTGTCCTCACTGGCTGGGACGTAGAGCCGCCGGATCTGAAGAGGGTTGGCAGGGCCAGAAGCTGGTAAAAAGGAACGACCAAGAGTCCCAGGTAAGGCAAGGGGATGAACTGGGTCCAGGGTTCATTTAGGAAGAGCAGGAGCAGGACTGGGAACAAGGCTACAACATAGGTCTGACACTGATCCAAGACACAGGACCCCAGGCAGGACTACAAATAGGCACTCCTGCAACACAGCTCAGGCAAGGTGCCCAGGTCTGAGCTTAAGTGGAGCCTCTGCACTAATTAGCGGAGGATGTGTGGGTGGAGGTGAGGTTGGTCAGGGTAATCAAGGCCAATTAGTGCACTCAGGACCCTGACACAACTAGATGCAAAGTGGAGCAGGAAGTTATGTTTCTATTTTACCCATTTCTAATCTCAGGCCAAGGTCATCTTTGGTTTGGTCCCATCTCAAGTTTGCCCTGTGGCTGGGCGGGAGGAGCAGACAATCACAAGCACAGATACAAGTGTCACTTTCTGCCCCGCGACATGTCGTGTCTAAAGCTGCCCTCCCTGCCAGCCTCTGGCCTGCTGTGCTGGTGAGTGTTTGCCAGACGAAGGCGTGCGGGAGTCCTTAGCGTATGTCTGTCTTGTGTCACGCACTCTCTCCAAGACGCTTGTGCTGCAGTGGGTTTGGATGCTTGGGAAAGCAATATTGTCTCGACGGATTTTTGAAGGCAGGACGTGTACTAGGGAGATGAAGGGGTAGCATCACGTTGTTCGTGTCAGCGTGTTTTACACGAGCTTGTTATTTTAAAAATAATCAGGTGCTAACTCTGGATCTAGAGAACAAGATAAAGCGTGGGGTTTTTCCTCTGTTCCTTACGGAGAGCTTCTGTAGCTGGACCTTCCTCTCCAAAACCAGGTGATACAGAGGAGTCACAGTTTTATCATGCGAAAGCTCTCTGCGGTTCTTTGAGGGTTATCTCCCAGTCCTGCCCCTGCTTTCTGTTGGGAACATCAGCAGAGAAAAGTCACAGCAGCTGCTCCTACCCTTTCCAATTTAAACCTTCCCTTTAAATCCAAAAATGCACTAGTACGGAAAGATTTCCACTGAAATCGGAGAGTTTTGACTAAGTAACGCATTCAGAGTCAGAACCCAGGTTGGATCGGCAGTCAGCAATGGTTACACTCGGTCTTAGACCAGAGATCCCAGGCTGAATCGGAGCACCGCTGTGCCAGGGTCCTCCATCTGAAACAGCTGGATTGCAGAACAACGTACTCTAAAGGAACCGCTGGAAACAGTGTTTCACTGAAAACATTTGATGAAAGTTTGCTGCATCCACCACAGAAATCCTGGAAAATAGTGTGCAAATATGCTGGAAAGGTTCTAAATCCACATGGGAAGGACACCCCTCCAAATAGCTGATATTGAGGGTGAAGACTCAGCTACTTAGAGTTTAAGCGGACAATGTTCTTCCATGACTCAGCATCATGCCGACTGTGCTCAGGGACCCGGTGGGAAAGCACGGAAGCCTGATGACGGGGTAGGCTGCCAGAGGAAATAAAAACAACAAAAAAATATTCAAAAATCCCAAATACCCAGAACAACAGCCTGCCAAAGAAAACAACCATCAAAAAAAACTCCAACCCTGCTGTCAGGACCTCGATATTTCTTCCTTTGGAATAACCAGTTTTGGGACCAAGTTGATTAAATGTATAAAGGAGGCTCCTTTCTACCCGAATTTCATGGAGTGAGATGGATTTAGGTGCCTTCTTTGCCAGCTTTCTCTGCAAGTCAGCTGTTATTCCCTCACAGCCCAAGCCTTACGAGGGTGAGGAGCGATAGGGGATCATCCCCCAGTTTTGCCAGGTCGGCTTCGGGGATGATGTCAGTAGAACAAAACACAGGGCAGGTGGCACCCTCAGCTTGTGACCCAAAGGAACATGGAAAACGATACTTTCAGGAAGTTTGGGTTTTTTTCCTCAGAAGACAAAACTTTTATTTTAAATCCCCTTTCCCAGCGCACTGGGGAATGCAGGCGGACAGGGGCAATTAGGAAGGGGAAGGGGAGGGGAAGCCGTAAGACATTCCCCACTGCACCATGCCTGCGAGTGGGACCTGGGGGTCTTGCAGCGGGACGACAATGCTGGAGCAGCGCTGCCGCTCTGTATTTTGTTTGGGGTTTTTTTCCCCCATCTAAGGGTTTATTCAGCTGGAATCATCTAATAGTCCAGAACACAACTGCTCGCTTCAGCCTTTCTCCAGAGGGCACGGCATTTTGCCCCGCAAACCTCCCCAGCGGCCGAGAAGGCCGGTAACCTGCCCAGACGGGCTGAAGGCAGACACCGGGCAGCTCCCCCTTCCCAACGGCACCGGCTTCCCCAAGCTCTGCCCGCAGTTTGCCGTGCCAGGAACCCATGCCAGCCGGCAGCTCTGCTCCCTCAGGCACGGCCGCGGCGGGGCTGAGGGGATGGCGGCTCCACGGCCTTCCCGCGCCCCGCGGCGGCCGCCCCCACTCGTGTTGATGGCCGTTACCCCCCTCAGAGAGCCCCGGAGGGCCGTGAGGGGACGGCGGTGGGTCGTAGGGGAAGGCGAGTGGTCGTTGAAGGGACGCTGGAGGGCCGCGAGGGGAAAGCAGGAGGAGGGGACGGCGGACGGTCATGAGGGGACGGCGGACGGTCGTGAGGGAACGGCTGAGGGCTGTGAGGGGAAGGCGGGCGGGCGTAAGGGGACAGCGAAGAGCCATGAGGGGACAGTGGAGGGCTGTGAGGGAAGGGCGGAGAGCCGTGAAGGGAAGGCGGGCGGGCGGCCGTAAAAGCACTGCAGCCGCCGCCTCCCGCCGCCCCATCCCTGAGGCGAATGGGTGCGGCCC
>VWZL01001963.1:0-78913 GCA_013396915.1 Stercorarius parasiticus
TTTCTTGTTAACCCATTCGTCAGCACCCAAAACTGGAGGGACAGAGGAGAACATAATTTGTGCTCCTGAACCCTTGACAAGCCGTAATGGATAGGTAGAAGATAGATTTTAAATTATGACTGCTATTTCATGAAATTGAAGAATTCTACAAATAATAATATAGTTTCCTTATGAGGAACAAATAAGCTTTCAAGATGGCCAGCATTTTTTACTTACGTTCAGAGGAAATTAAATTTATCACCACTGACAAAATCTGTTAAATTCATGCTTGTAAAAAGTACATGGCAGTATTTTCTACCTCTTGAAGGTGTATGAAAAAGACAGTGGAAATAGCTTTGTGACCTATGAAAAATGCTTAGCTAAAGTACAAACAAAGGGATCCTACATGTTATGTGGCAAAAAAACCATATTGCTGCCTAAAATATGAAAAACAGAAGCTTTGAATTGAGGTAATCTTACAAGTCTGGAACACGTCTCTTATGAAGAAAGGCTGAGGGATTTGGGTCTCTTCAGTCTGGAAAAAAGACAACTGAGGGGGGGACTTTATCAACACTTATAAATACTTAAAGGGTGGGCGTCAGGAGGATGGGGCCAGGCTCTTTTCAGTGGTGCCCAGTGACAGGACAAGAGGTAATGGGCACAAACTTGAACATAGGAAGTTCCACCTAAACATGACAAGGAACTTCTTTACCCTGAGGGTGGCAGAGCCCTGGCACAGGCTGCCTAGAGAGGTGGTGGCGTCTCCATCTCTGGAGACATTCAAAACCCACCTGGACATGTTCCTGTGCAACCTGCTCTAAGGTGACCCTGCTCTGGCAGGGGGGTTGGACTAGATGATCTCCAGAGGTCCCTTCCAACCCTATGATTCTATGATTCAGTACTTACCATTTCACAGAGTTTCATTTCGTGTTTAACTTTTTTCTACTGGTAAAATAAAATTTAGAGTTTAAAAAAGAAAAAAAGACTGAAACCCAGAACTTTTTATTTCAAAAAGTACATCTCAGACATTCTAAAATTGTCCTTAATAGGTGGAACATTTAAAACAACAATTTCAGGTGAACTGTTCTGCTTATCACACTAGAAATTTATAATTAAAAACACCTGATGAAAAATAGACGAGTGCTTCTACTGATGGCCATGATTCAACTAGGTATGGTACTTAAATACTTAACTCTCTGAACAGTTCTGTTCAGATTATTTTCAATTATTGAAGAACATATTATTTACTTTTATAATTAAAAGCAACATTAATACTTGTAAAATAGTCATGTGTGAATAGAGAATGAGCTGGTAAATACCTAGCCAGAAGATGGCTTTGGGACTCCTTCTTTTAGAAAGTCCAGTCCTGAATCTGAAGAAAAATCAATGACATGTTGTGATTATGTCCGTGGAAGAAAGAGAGGGTCTTTGTGGTAATTTGCATGTTGTATAAGGGACCTCCTGTACCTGTTCACAGTGGATGAGACCCTACTGTAACTTGAGCTAAAGGCATCGTTCTAATAATCATGGCCTTTTCAAAGAGTTCTCACCATCAAAATGCAGGTTTGCTGCTGAATACAATATTATCACTGGACCATGAAGTAAACATATGAATACAGTGTAAAGTTTTTTGATTCTGAGACTATCCTTACCAGGACTTAAGCTTTGATCTCTTGAAGGATTTACCTTTTTACCCAGTAAGACAGCTTGCTGAGCAACCTTCATCACACCCAAACTGACACCCCAGATCTTGAGCTACAGGTCAAAAGACTAAAGGAAGACAGGATCCTTTAGGACAGGTAGAGAAGCTAGTAAAATAGGAATATAGCCTTGCATATGGACAATATTGATAATGCCTCCATTATGGAGTTCACTAATTGCAGAGCAGATATAAATTGTTTTGTAAAAATCTATTGGTGAAGCATAAAGAGCAGCGAATGAGACTTCAGCTTAATCTATCAGACATTATAGTGGCAAACCCCGGCACATTAAAAAGTTAATGTGACTTTAATAGGTCATAATCAGTCTAATAAAGTTTATAACTATTCACTTTAGTAGCCAGAATCATTTAACAAAACTATAACTTTTGTTCTTGGGGTTGCATCACACTCAAAGCACAATTAATCTTTAACATGGGCAGAACTCTGCCTTAATGGAGTTAAACAGCAAGTGACTCTGGGTCATCCCTTCTTAAACAACAGAAATGGTGAAACTAGGGCTATAAGATCCTTCTGGTCAATTTAAATGTGAACAGAAAAAAACTTCATCTCCAGGGAAAGGGAGAGGTTTGAACATATCCAGGATGCATCTCTTGGTCTGAGACATCATGGACCTTTTGGAGGTCAGTTAGAAGACCTTCCCTGTCTGCACCAGCCAAGCCAATTACTGATGAAAACACCGCATTGCCTTGTTCTCTATGCTTTCTTGTTAGCTGAATAGCCTAGAAAACGTTTTTATGGAAGGGTAATTTTTATCCTAAACCAGCTCTAATCAATATATTCACTTAATCTGAAAGATCATTGAGGTGAATCCTGTCAAGTAGAAAACCTTCTGTGTGGCCATTTATTTGGTACTGTAAGAAAAGAGAACAACCTGGCCTAGAAAGGACTGGAGGGTGATATTTCTAAATAACCTTAAAACTTATTTTCATGGGCGGTTAGAAAAGAAGTCAATAATATTATACTCCCTTTGCCCACAGCAGAAATGTTTATCCTTCAGCAAAGTTGGCAAATCAAAGGTGGATTGGTCCCACATCAGTGCACAAAGTGACAGCAGTCCCAGGTTTTCAGAAAGGGCTATATTGCATGAGAAAACGTCAGGGGACTGAAGGCCTTTGAAAGGCAAAAGAGTTCCACTCATTTGAACTTTAGTTTATCTGATAGAAATAGCTGTCAGATATATTCAGCTTCTCTTTCTTTCTTTCAGTGACTCTGAGACAGGCCTTATTGAGATAAGCCTAAGAAAGAGGAAGAAAGGGCAATAGTCAGCATAAAGCAGTTGTATTGTGTAATGTGACAGAAAAGAAGAGCTGAAGAGCTCAGCTGGAAGTCTGCAGTTAATGTTTTAAATATTGTCTTATTGAGCTTAAGTGCTGGCCAAAGCAATTTCACGTTAATGACAATTCTGCTTTCAAGGCATTCTGCCTAAAAGGAAAGCAATGCAGCTAAAGCGTTTAGCGCTTCTCCAGAGCGAGCTGTGCCTCTGGAAGACCTTGGGGGATAGAGGGGACTGTCTCCTGGGTTCAAAGACACGGGGAGTCTTTCCCTGTAACTCATGAGAGGTTCCTACAGTTCTCAACAGGTGCTGAATGATGGTGAACAAAATGTTGAGAACTGATGATACTCTTTTGTTTTGCCTGAATATCAGGCAGAATATGATAACATGATAAAATGACAATACCCCTACATCTTGCAGAAAAGCATGAACTAAGACCTTTCCAATCCCTTTCATGATGCTCTATGGAAAATAGCAGAAATAAAAACAAATACGAGAACACACATTTACATTTGAAACTCATAAATAAAAAGAAAGAACTAGTAAAAGAAACTGGGATCCATCCTGCTGCTGTTCTGGTGGCATTTTTCTTCCGTGCACTAGTATAGCTTGGTCAAAACTGTTTACAAAGCAAACATATAATTTGAACTTAATTTTTAAGCTATAAGGCATTTTTAGATACACTACTGAAGTCAATCCTTTGCTTTTCTCAGTCTTGGTTTGAAAGCTTCCTTTCCCCCTGCCAGGGTTAGCAGGGGTCATCAGTCTGGTTGGAAAAAAAGAAACCTTTACAATTCCAATGGGTTAGCCTTAAACTGCCCTTTTTGCAGTACGCTCGTTTTCAATTACAATAGGTGTTTCGACATTTTTGCCATTTCCTCCACATATATTTTTGGACCAACATTTTGATCTTGCTAACATTCACTTATTACTTCATGGATTGCCAAGCAACTACTGACACTATAAAAAAAAAAAACAAAAAAACCCCCGAAACAACATTTAACCAAAATCCTTACAAGTTCTTAACTTAAATATTGACCAACAGAAAAATAACAAAAATGAGCCAATCCCAGACTACGCTAAAAAACTTAATGATAGCTAATAATATCCATGTATGGTCTTTGCTTGTTTTCACCCCTTCCTCTAATGAAGGCTTGTTGTGTAAACAATGATCCTTTGAACTTTGTCAAAGCCAGTGAACACTTGTTATTTCATTGAAGAGGTGATAATAGAGGCTAGAAAACAGCATTTACTTCACAACATTATGCTAAGCTGGTGCTGCAGGTATTTGTAGATGATTTGCAGTAATGAAAATGGCTTTATTATATGTATGCAACCTGTAATTGAATGCATAAAGCATCATCTCTGAATACAACTTCAGGCATAAAGGCCAAGAACTTCCTGACTAAATGAACAGGTCTAGAGTGTAGGTGTTTACATTTAAGGTGGTCGTTGGCTTTTTTTTCCCCTTAGTAGTCAACAGAATTGTGGTCAATATTGTCAAAGAAGTTTGTGGTGTGATTCAGTCTATATTAATGTAAGCACCCACAGATTGGATGGAGCTGCATTCACTCTGTTTATTAGCTCCCCATTAAGTACAGTAGGAACTTGGGGTGCTTGCTCAGACTAGATTTTGACATTGTGGTGTGTGGATTTGTGGGAGATGAATCCCCCACAAAATGCTACTTTAACTTAGGGAATCAGATTTTCATGCTCTTAGCCAAGCATAAAATCAACCCTACCCACAGATAAATTAATTCAGGTTTCTGGCTGGGTGAGACTACATGTTTGGGAATGACATTGTCTTCACTTAGGCAGAATACCAGCTTAGTACATAGGTATTGATGGCACTAAGGACAGACATATTGGACCATGCATAAATGACCTATGTATCCAGACTTATCTTTCAAAGGTGCCCCCGTAACTATTCCCTAACAAAATAAGCTAACAAAACCACTTGGAATATGACCCCTGTTGCAATAGGTAAGCTTTTCTGGAAATCTGGTATCAATGATAGATGCTCAGTTCTTGACAACATTCTTGGTTAGCATTTAAGCCTTCATTTCGCCAGAAATCAACTGGGAGAGAGACGTGGAATTTATTTTTCCTGATGTTTATTTTCAATTTTGTTAAATTGATACAAGTGTTTTGGGACAAAGACTATTCCTTCTTTGTTATTTCATTACATTGAACAACAGGACTCTGATCTTGATTGTGGCATAAAGATGATACTTAACATTTGTGCTTATTAAAAAAAAAAAAAGAAAGAAAGAAAGAAAGAAAAAGACTACCAATTTCCCTCCACTTAACTGAAGAAAATAAGAAGGGAACAAAGTCTTACATCACTCTGATGAGCTTTCCTTGGTGCACAGATGTGTTTGTGGTGAAATGAACAAATTTTATGTAGGAAGACTAAGTTGCTTTACTCCCAAGCTTTTCTGTGAGATCTAATGATGGCTCAAGAAAGAGAGCTTTTGAAAAGCTGGGGAATAATAAAAAACACTGTGCAAGACATGACTTTTTCCTCCTGCACTTTCATTTCCTGGGAAACAGATGCAAGATCAGTTGGCAACCTGGCATCAGTCTGCGTGCCTTGTTTTAAGGGAGTCTATTGTTCATAAAATGTTATGAATACAGTTACTCCACAGATGTGTGGAACTAAATTTGATGTGACATCGGTTTAATGATAACACATGAAAGATTCAGAAGACTTCTGGCTATGTTGCCTCATTATATGTGTGATTGCGTGCAAAACCACTAGTAAGACACACAACCTGTGCAAATGACTCATCGATGTTGGCTGCTGATTGGATTAAATCCAGAGTAAAACAAAGGAAAAAAAGTAAGGGCAGTTATCTAACATTCTCCAACCTCATGAGACTTGTTGGCACTTGCTTCACTATTGTTTTCTTTTCTATAGGCTTCCAGATAACTGTGATGAATTTTAAAACTCATGGGAGTTTAAATGTATGGTGGATGGAGCCTTATGGAGCCATTCTCTGCAAGTTCAAATCTGGTACAGACCATTAAGGACTGAAATGTTTCTGCTAAAGCCACATATGAAATTAATTGAGTTCCTCAACTGTGTCACAAATTCATTATCCCAACAGGTTGCTGGAAATCACTTGCGGAAAAGCCTAAGATTTTGATGTCTGGTGGAAGTCTGTCAATTGCTTGCACATCTTTTATATATGTCTTTTTGATCGGCCAGCTGTCTAACTAGTAGCAAGACTGTGAGCTATTCAGAGCTATCCATATGTTTAGAGGCTATACAAGACTAGCTGGCAGCTCTCTCATCTCTTAGGCAGAATAAGAAACTGAATAAGGGCTGAATTGTCTCCCTGGTTTTCTCAGTAGGGTCCACAATAGGATCTCTACCTCCCTAAATCACCAATTTTCAAAAAATATATCTTAGTATTTTTGTGGTTTATACTTATCTCTTCAATGTTCTTGAAAGTAGCCAGTGAATCCCAAAGTTATCAGGGCAACTAGAACTGACAAGGAGAGACAGGTCAAACTCACTTCATAAGCTACATTTTCAGGAAAGCAGTGCAAGAATAATGAAATGCTTGGGGGTGGGCACCAACACAAAAAATCCCCCAAAAAAACAAAGACACGAACAAAACTCCCAAACAACAACAACAACAAAACACAAACAAAAAAAAGAGGACAACTCCACTTAAACTAGAAAAAAACCTTAACATTTAACTTTATATAAACGTGTTTCAAAGCTCTAAGGGGAGCATTTCTAGGTAATTTCTAGGTATATTAAAAATACGATTGAGCCAACTGGAATGCCATTAGCAAATAATCTGTTACGTGACAGTAGGTGTGTCAGAGGAAAAATTCTGTATCTTACTGATGTTTCAGGGAGGTGCACCCTCGCATACCCTAAAGCACCGGGTACTGCTAGACATTTTTCTTCGCCTGAATGTGCCTGCTCCAAGGCTAAAAGATTGGTCATGAGCAGACTTCTGAGAGTGAACAATGTAGCCTGTTTGTCTGACCTTGAGTGTGATTTTACAGACAGCATACAGAAAGTTTTAGGAGACTAAGCAGTGGACATATGAGCTGTATTTTCCTAGAAATTAAGGCCAGAGAACCTTTGATCAACCTAGACCGAGCTTCATAGATCTCATATTGCATTGTGCTTCATTAAGCACATTATCGTCTGTCTCATTATTCCTTGTCCATACCTCAGAAGAAGCCAGGGAGTGACTAATCCAGTCCAAGAAGTCAGAACATCTTGAGTTAATCCAATCTATCCTTCCTTGTAGAGCAAGTCTTGTTAAGGATGCAGCTTCTGCAAATGCGTAACTTAATACCTGGATCATTTTCCTCTTAGTTGTGAATCACCTATAACCTATCTGTCGTGCAGATACCTTAAGCTAAGGGTTACATAGCTCTTAGGTTTACACTCGCTTGAGATTGTTTCCAGCAAACAAACTCGTATATGCTAATATCTCTTTTCTTTATGATCTTTTGTTTCTTTCCTCCTTTTCTTATGAGTGAATTAACTGGTACTAGCTCTTCCAAGTATCAAGTCAGGATATGATTTTATGGCACTAGATCAATGCTCTCATAATTTGAGCGGAAAGGGACCTTTTAATGAAGACAGTATTTTCCTCCCTCCACACGGCTCAGGAGCAAAGCAAGCTACTCTGCCAGCCCAAGCACTCTGTGATCAAGGCCTGTGGTGTCAGACTGTCTCCTTACTAACAATTCAGCTAAACTGCTGGGCTGACCTAGTGGTCCCTTAGAGGTTTTCTTTATCCCAGAGGTGGAATAAATTGGGAACTGCACTTTTAAAATGTATACTGCAACAGCTTGTCCCAGAGCTAAGCTACTGTGTCTGTGTTTACCCTGAAAAGGAGAAAGAAGTTAGAAAGAAAATATAAAGCAGAACTGTATTGTACTCTGGTCTGAAAATCAGAACACAACCAATAAGAATTTTTTTTCTTAAATAGAATCACATTCAGTTTCTGAAATTGCTCCAAAACCTCAAAGAGTCTGGGTCAGGAAACGAGAGTTCAAAAGGTACACTTTCAGCTGACACTTTTTCCAACAAACTAAGACTAAATAAAAGGTGAAAATCCCCAAGGATACCACCTTATTCCTTCAATTCTTGTTTTCCCCAACAATTTTATTTTCAAGAAGTTCTGTAAATTGGCAGTCCTGTAGCGTACCTGTCCTTCCCAATTCATTGTGTTTTTCAGAACAAAATGATTCTTTAAATTACCTCACCTGCTCTCACCAGTAATGAGCTGTCTGTCTCAGCAGTCAGCTTTCATCATAGAATCATAGAATCACAGAATGGTTTGGTTAGAAGGGATCTTAAAGATCACCTAGTTCCATCCCCCCTGCCATGGGCAGGGACACCTCCCACCAGACCAGGCTGCTCCAAGCCCCATCCAGCTTGGCCTTGAACACCTCCAGGGATGGGGCAGCCACAACCTCCCTGGGCAACCTGGGCCAGTGTCTCAACACACCCTCCCAGTAAAGAATTTCTTCCTAATATCTAACCTAAATCTCCTCTCTTTTAGTTTAAAACTGTTACTCCTTGTCCTATCGCTACACTCCCTGATAAAGGGTCCCTCCCCATCTCTCCTGTTGGCCCCCTTTAGTTACTGGAAGGCTGCTATAAGGTCTCCCCGGAGCCTTCTCTTCTCCAGGCTGAACAACCCCAGCTCTCTCAGCCTGTACTAATAGGAGAGGTGCTCCAGCCCTCTGATCATCTTCTTGGCCCTCCGCTGGACTCGATCCAATAGGTCCTTGTCCATCTTATGTTGGGGGCCCAAGAGCACACAGCACTCCGGGTGGGCTCTCACAAGAGTGGAATAGAGGGGAATAGGGGGAATAGAGAATCACCTCCCTTTGCACAGATAGATCCCCTTATGATCCTCAGATCAAAATCCTCAGATTATCTCTTTGATGTATCTTTGGTTTTCATTCCAGGACCTGATGAAACCACCCATGATGTTTTGCTCAGGCCATGCTGTGTCACTCTGGAGTATGAGTAGTGCTCATAAGTGATCTGTGTAATATTTGATGAAATAAAGAGCTGCTGTTAAAGTAAGTTACCCTCACCAAACAACACAACTGGCATCTATGCTGTGTATACCTGTGAGCAGCCATGGCTCATTACTCATCACATTGCTTTGTACAGCTTCAGGCAATCTTACGTCATCCACTCTGAGACAGACAGTTGCTCCTCACCATAACCCTAGTTCAGTAGTCAGCACATGTTTTGTTTCCTCCTTCCACAGCTTTCATGCCATTCAGAAAGTCCTTTTCAGAGTTACAACACATTTTATATCATATTTTAGGGTCTGTGGCCTGACTTTCAGGGATCCCCCCTGGGTTGCTCTCTGACTAATACAATTTCTACAGCCTAAAGGCAGCTTTACAACAGCCATTCAGGCTCTCTTTCCGTTGTCATTAGTCAGTCTGTTGGTGTCGCATGCAGTGAATAGGAGCCTTTCAAAATTCATATTCTTTATTTTTACATGATTTGATGTTATATCAGTGCCTCTGAGAGACATGGTTTATCCTCCTAACAAATGCGGGTGCTTTCTCTGAGGTATCCTACTTGTCTTCATCTCAACAGGGTAGGTATCATCTTTGCTAAAGGAAGAGAAACTTGTTGTTTGTGCTAAGGTTTTACCTATTTTCAACAGCGCTCAAGACTGATTTTAGTACTACCAAGTAGTACGGGGCTGGCACTCCCAGACTAAGTATATATGCCAACAGGAGACAGCTAATGAAAATAACTTTGGGTTGTGGCCAATCTGGTTAGCTCTGCAACTGAAAAATACACATCCAAGTTGTAAGTTGTGTGATGCTTCAGTTCTCTGAAGTACTGAATGAGCCATTCCAAGTGCAAGAGGCAGTTAGGATTTTAAAAGGATCCAAATTTCAGCAGAACCTTTGTGTACCATGACAGTAACATCCACAGGTTAGAGATTATTTAAATTGTTGGTTTCCAAAGTATCTTTCAGTATGAGGTCGCAAATGGCTTTATGGTGTAAAAAAATAAACTTACTGGGTTTAGGTACTTCCTACTATACCAATTAAACACATAAAAAATCTTTCATGCAAAGGACAGGAAATTTTATTTTATTTTTTTTATTTCACATACATGGATACATTCAAGGCCAGGCTTGATGAGGCTCTGAGCAACCTGATCTAGTTGAAGATGTCCCTGCTTACTGCAGGGGGGTTGGACTGGATGACCTTTAGAGGTCCCTTCCAACCCAACAGATTCTATGTTTCTATGATACACAGGAGCATGAAAAGCTTTTTCTACCTGGTTTGACATACAGTCTGATGCCTGAATAGTTATTGACATCAGCAGTGAGATTAGATATACACATGGAGAAGTGTTAAGAAAATAGATCTTGAAGAAGAGCTGTGGTGGGTTAACCTCAGCTAAGGGCCAAAAGCCCACCCAGCTGCTCTCTCACTCCCCCTCCTCAAATGGACAGGAGGGAAAAGTTTGAGGGTTGAGATAAAGACAAGGAGATCACTTACTAATTATTGCCATGGGCAAAACAGACTCAACTTGCGGAAAAGTAGTTTAATTTATTGTCAGTTAAGGTAGATTTGGGTAGTGGGAAACAAAGACAAACATTAAAGCAACACCTTTTCCCCCCTTGCCCCCTTCCCAGTATCAGCTTCACTCCTTCACTCCTGAATCCTCTTCCCCCAGAGCACCACAAGAGAATTGTGTTACAAAAGTTGGTTGGGATATAGTTATAAAGCTGGTTAAGATAGATTTATCAGGTTAATTAACCACCTGACTCCAGGACATGCTTTGTGTGGTGCTGTGTTAGCTTTGCACTAATGAGGACGTTGCCCAGCACCTGCCTTTATCACAGGAGACTGAAAATCTCTTACACTGTTACTAGAGGCTTGTCACAGACTACAACAGCATCTGTTTGACTAAAACAAATCAGGTAAAATTATTTCAGGTAGAATCTGCTTTCTGTAGATTTTTGTCTTTTAAAAGAAATTATATATAATTGAAAAGTTGAACTTGCTGCTATTTGTCCTATACTGTACGGGTAGAGTTCGCCAAGTGTTATAATTTAAGCACCTAATGGATCCGTGTGTCTGGTTGAAATTTCCAAGCAGAGGACATGTCCCATCATGAACCATGCTCAGAAATTGACACAGGAGGAGGGGAGACTGAAGTCCATTAAGAAAACCTGACAGAGGGGAACATGGCAAATGAGTTACAAATGAGGAACTCTTCAGCTGTTTCCAAATAAATTGTTTGACTCTGATTAAACCATTTTAATGCTATATTTTTTCACTTAGAGTTACCAATTGCAAAAATTGTAATTTCTCATCTGTTCTACTATCAATAGTCATGTACCTAAGATAAACTAATATTGTCAATTTGTTTTGAAAATAAACAAATAAGACCCTGTGCCACCAGATTAATATACATTATCACGCAATGAGCTATTTCTTGTTTATAGAATGACATTTATTCTGCCACAAGTTGATAACAAGCAGTGTGCTAAAAATGAGCTGACATTATTTGTTGCTTGTGATGGAATGAGGAAATTCATTTTTCTAAGGATTTGTTCTATAAAATCTTAATCATCTTTTGGGATGATATTACATAATTTTCTATGTTAACCAGTTTTCCTGTAAATCACTTCAAATTTATTTTATTTTTTAACCTTTTTTTTGCATTTAGAGCCATTCAATTTGATTTCTTACTTTTTTTTAATTAAAAAAAGTCAAAAATCAAACTGAATATCTCTAAAATATGAAAAAAATTAATAGCTAATTCATATACACAAAAGTGAAAACAGTGAAGGGAAAATTAATGGCTTAGGTTAATTTAGTACGTAGTAAAAAAATGTCATTTGACAGGTGCCTGAATTAAGTTTAAACTCATTGAATAATTCTGGATAAATAGAAAAGACAATATTTTTTGGAAATGCTGAAAACAATTAAATTAAACATTTTCTAAGGATATTGACATTCCTGAAATAGACACTCGCCAAAAAAATCCAACTAGATTCCCAAAACGGTGGATGCCAAAATATCTTCATTTATGCCTAGTGTTTAGCGTGCTTAGCCAACATATGGGACAGATAGGCAGAAAGTCAGTAATAGAAGGAATGACTGTATCCTGGCCAACTATACACCCAAAGGGCATATTTGTGTTGCAGTACTTGATCTAGTGAATATTTAATAGAGTTGAATATGGAATAAAGTCAGGAGATACTGAGAATACCACATAAGGTTATAGCACGCACTGGGGAATCGGTTAATGTGGGTTCAAAGTCTTTCAGATATAAGCAAGATTTGAACACGGAACTCAGTTCTGTGGTTTTTGTTTTTCTTTTTTGAAACACACCTTCTAGGCAGTTATGTGAATTGTCTTTCATTTTTTTTTTAGTCATAAAATATTTTTAGAGATGTCAGAACAGCTTTGGAAAAGTATTTTCAAAATATTTTCGTTCTTGGGCTAAGAATGTCTTACTTACTTACCTTTTCCTGCTATTTGAAGTGATATAAAAGACATGCATGGAGATAATATGGTGATTTGCAACAATAATATTTTGGTGCATATTAAAAAGGATGGGAAGGACCTTGGTTGTTGTCTCTTGGGACATGTCCTCCAATTTTAATCCTATATAACAAAAAAAGGATTTTCATCTCCCACTAATGAAGAGTGTCTCTCCTCATTAGTATCCAGTCCCTAGCATTCTATTACAGCTTAATTGTAATATAAACAATCTGCTTTCTGATGAAGGAAAATATAATACATGTTAAGGTTATCACAAACAGAAGAGATTATTTTGAAAAACAGAGAAGTAAAATATCAAGGAAAGAAAAATAAAAAAGATACATAAACTTGCATATGAAAAGTAATTAAGAAGTTCAGAAGATCAGTTATATTCAGTTTAGTGACAAACTAGCCCGGATTACAAGAGTAGAAATATAAATAATTTATTTCTATATATATAAGTACAAGATTATAAATATAAATACAGAAATATATAGGAAGAAAAATATATTTTTTTATGTTTTGGATTTTGCTTTATAATCTCAGGCTTTTGGTCTGTAAGTTTGAAATCCATTTTACACAAGATACCATTCCTTATTAAGAAGTAGTTATTGTTTCCAAAAGTTAAATGGATGTTGGAATTCTCAGCTCTATGATTCACATACTTTTTTTCTTTTTCTGTTTCTTGAGTATTATCACTCTTGAAAACATGGGTTGCACTGATCTGTTTTTCAAAACTTGTTACTTTTGAGCTTTGAAACAAAGCATAAATGAGATAATAAAATTAGATAAAATATAAAATAAAACAAAACAAATTAGAATGCCCAAAGTGTGACAGATTCAAAATATGGTCTGTGTCTTTGTGTGCTTATCTATACCAAGGTATAAAATCTATTTTATTGAGAAATGGGAGCAGGTTGCTGAGACCACTCAGTAGTGCAAGTTCAACCACCTTTGAACCTACTGGCCACTATTGCTAGTTATCTGTCTATTTATTTAAGATATCTAGGCACTTCAAAGGTTATGAACTCATTATCCAATAAACAATTGACATTAATTTACAACATTTTAAAAATATTGCAGATAGGCAAGCAGCAGATATCTTCTGTAACCATGATAAAGGAAGACAATGGTGAGTATCTATCTCAAATGTGACCCAAGTAAACTTTAGAAGTGATATACATTCAATGAAATTTGGCACAGATCTTGCATTTTACAAAAGCATCAGTCTCTGGTTGACTATCACTATTCCTATTTCCACATGGGTCTCCTGAAGAAACCAGCAAGAATGAATAATGACCTCAATAGTGTTTTGGAGTCAGTAATTTTTATGGATACTTTTAAAGTTAAATCATTGATGAGTTGGTTCTCAGAGCTGGGATGAGAGATGTGAACTGATTTCTTTGCTGCCTTATTCTACAGAAGTCAACAAAATTACATAATGAAGAAGTAATCAGGGCAGTGACCTTCTTGCCTCCTTTTAAATGGGAGCCTAGGTATTAAAAAGTGTTTCTTTAATTTATGAAGTAAAAATCTTAAAATAATACAGGAAAAAAAAATTGATTTTAGAGACAGTTCTTCTGGCCTAGGAATACCAGACCTGGTGGAACAATGAGTCTTTAAGTCCAAGTTATTTCAGAAATACACTTCCATATTCAAACTACTTAGAAAAAAAACCCACCACAGCTACTTCATATTCAGTATAAATCCTTCCCTGGAGGTTTGCAGTGAGCTCACAATTATAATTGTAAATTTCCAAATGGAAAGTTTTACATGCTAAGATATACTTTGTATTTAGGGAGAGAGATACAGAAGTCAAGATTTAATTGTTTTATACCATAAGAGGCACGGGATGAAAATACCAAACAGCAACCACAACAAAATACCCTGTATTAGGAAAGCTCACAATCAGAGAAAGCAAACAAGCCAACCTACATAAATGTAACCAGCTCCTAAAAACGTACTTTGTTTTAAAATGTAAATGAAATGTGTTTCGTTTCACTGTTCAATACTGCTGTGTAAATTTGCATATTATCTCCTTCTCCCTTTTCAGTATCCTCAACCAACAGCTGTGACTTGTCAAAACTTGCCAGCACAAGGGAAAAAGAAAATGAAGGGGCATATTGGAAACTGTGTCAGCTTATCTATTCTTTCAGTAAAATGTAATTGCTGAAGATGCCATTAAGAGGTGTCTGAAAAAAAGTGTTAAGCCTGTTTAAATTGTTTTTTTCTTCTCTCCCTTTAATAGAGGTGGTGTGATACCTGGGAAGGGCAGAAACAAGAGAACAGAACATCTTGTGAGCTCTTCTCACAAGTTGCCTCCCTGTGACGGAGGGCTGCAGAAGCTGATACTTTTGCAGTGGTTTTGACACAGTCCTTTGTCACGGGTGTTTTGCAGTGCCCTTTATATTCCTTCTTGCGCTCTGAGCCCGTTCATCAGCCCGCTCCTCCATGATGCTCGCTTTCACTCTTGAGGCATCATAAAGCTCGAGGAGGTTTCTGTGTTACCATGCAATGAGGTGAAGGGAGTCTGTATGTGCAAGAAAACCCCCATAAGGTGAACCTCCAAGCATCGTCCTTCGTACCAGTGAGAGGGGTCAGGCCTGCGTCATTGCTACTGAGAATATACTATAAAAAGAAGCCACATCTGGCTGGAGAAGTGATATGTCTGAAAAAATGGGCCAAATTCTGAACCTCAGATTGCTAATAATGCTCCAGCACTTTGGCATTGCTCTGTCTGTTAGATAGGAAATGAAGGTGGCCATAGAGCAATGCAACATTGGCTGTCCTCAGTGCTTTATCCATGTGCTTTGTGAGATTCATACAAAGATTCAGAGACTGCAGTATTCGTCTGAGCCACTGAAGACCTCAGTTTCTTTTGTCTGGCCCCAGAGGTGAGTCCCTACTCATGAGCACACCTTGTGATATTGGGATTTTGGTTCATTACTATCATGCAATGTTGCAGTGAGGGTAATAAAGGAGACACTCTAAGAGCTCAGATTGTGCACTGAGCAGATTATACAGAGGTGGAACCATCTACTTTTATCACTGTGGCTTTGGTATTCAAATGAAAAGGGTCCTTAACATATGGCAGGATTCAGATACAATTGGGAAATGGAAAGGGAAAGGAAGGGAAGGGAAGGGAAAATGTAAGGAGTGATGGAAATGTCTTTTGCCCTGCAGATGACAACTCTGAATTCAGGATGTCAGTGGTTAGGAATGAAGTCTCCAGGCTGCCATGGGATGATTTATGGAATGTAGGGTTATCAGATTGCAGTCCAGGAACAGACTGAGCTGCACTAAATTATCTGTGCTTTTCTGACAAGTGTATCAGGATTCTTTGTGTTTCTTGGCTGGCCTCATTAAGTTTCTATAATTATCATTTTATTGATAAAGTGCCTGCCCTTGGTGATACTCGGGGGATGCTGCACAATTAAAATAACAGATTATGTGAATGTAAGATAATATACTAACAGTTAGAACAAAACTTGTCTTACAGAAAAAAAAGGTTAGTAGTTGAAATTCTTCCCTAATATTAGAACTGAAGAGGGAGTACTTTCCTGGCAGTGAAAAACTCATCCATTCAAATGGGATATTTTTTAAAAAGTAGCCTATTGGAACTGCTGATGAATAGTTTTCAACCAAACTAAGTATTAATGTCTGTCTCTCCTGTTTGTCTCCGTGTTTTTGTGACGAACCCATAGAACTGATTTCCTAAATTCTATTCAACTTTGAGATAAATTCTAGCTCTTGGGTTAGATTCCTAGAATTAGGGAAAATCAAGCTAGGTCATCAAGATATGATGTTCAGTTAAAAAATCTGAAATTCCAAGTTAGGTTCTTGCTGTCAAAGGAATGTAGGAATATAGGACAAGGACAGAGATTCACAGAGCAATTTAGACACACAATTGTTTATCTGCCAAAGAGAATCAGGGTCCAAGTCTTTGCTGGATGATGAAGACATTGCAAGTCAGTCCCATGAAACATGGCAACCAGTGGCAATCCAAGCAATTTCGTGTTTCTACGGAAGCATGGTTTGCATTTACCTTGCTTGGACGAACAACTCATGACAGAAAGACATATCTGGGTATAAATTATTTGCTGCATGCGCTGTACAGCTATTTGGTGGTAACTGGGACAGGCTTCAAATTTTCACTCTGATGGTTACTGACTTCAGGATACCTTCATATATTTATATATCTATCTAAATACAGATATAAATATATTTGCATGTATGTATAACTTTATACACATACACATATGTAGTATATATAAAATTATGTAATCTCCATTAACTCTAAGTAGTGACTCAGGAATTTAGGAATGAATTTTTAATCTGTGGCTGCTTTTCAAAGCACCATTTGCAATGCAATGGAGTTAGAGAGAGGGCACCAACTATAAGCATAACCAAGATACCAAATACCACCTCACCCCGTTAAAAAGTAATAATAGAAGAGGAAGCTATTATGAAAGCGGTACAAACTCTGTTTTGTACCATTGTCTAACAACTCAGGAGCAATGGTTTGTTCAGCCCTTGATTTACTCCTGTCTTCTTGAAGAATCATTTCAGCAAACTAGTAGTGTTAAAACCCAGGGCTGCTACCCTCTGGAGAGAGTAGTAAAACCTATGTCATGTGCTTTTCCATTATTAATAGGCAAGAAATAGAAACTCTGATATTACCTCAAGTTTTACTATTTTATTGTCTTTTATCTACTGCTATTTTAAATATTTTTTGTGCTGTATGGAGTTCAATGGCCACCAGAGTCACAAGTCCTTACTACAAACACACATACAGAGACATATTCCCTTTACATATAGACATGTGTATATGATGTATATAAGTATATATTGTACACACAAATATAGAAATTTATATTAAAATATGTTGGGTTTGGGTTTTTGTTCATCAAATGAAATTCTGTTTTTAAAGTCAATGTACAGAACTCCTGTCTCAGTCCTTTCATTGGTGTTGGCCAATGATTCACAAAACAAATTTTTGGGAAGCTTTTTTTAGTCTGGGATCATTCTGCTGTCCAATGCTTGTGGCCAGAAAGGAAAGATGATACAGAGTGAACACACCAGATGGCAAAGGCAGTTACAGTGGGAAGAGGCTTGGTGTTTTGCCACTGTATGGACTGCGCTAGACAGTGCAGCAAGCCAGGAAGGTAATGATGTGGAAAAAAATAAAAGGTTACAGAGAAAATTTCAACGGAAAGGTGATCTTTCTACAGAAGAGAAGGTAAGAAAATATTCAAGAAAAAGAGGAAAATGACAAATGAAAAAATGAAATTTTTTTAAAATGACAACTCCATGGGTAAAATAGCCACATGTGAAGGAGCTCTATGGCTGTGTGAAGTGGGATGCTAAGCGTAATAGAGTCCCGGAAAAAATGTCAGCAAGAAAAAGGAAATCCTAATGTAAGAGGAAGAGAATGAAGGGTGAAGAATAGGAACAGAACATGAGAACCCAAAAATCAGAATTAGAATAAAAGCCACAGGCGGCTCTGTGGTCCCTGCCTTTCGGGGGACAAAATCCTGTGGCCCATGTTTTCAGGTGTCCTGCAAGTATTTTGTTCAGTGGGATAAAGCTCTTTCCATTATTTTAGACAAAAAGGTTTAAATGTTTTCATTCCTTTTTGGGAACAATGGACGTCATAAAGAGGATAAATGATCATGCTTTTTCTTTGGGAGGGAAGAAGAGGTCCTAGTCCATGAAACTTCTTATTTCATTAAATAAGTGATAGAAATAGAGGAAATGAGTGCAATACCTATTTTTTTAAATTATTCCTCCTATAACACATATAATACATATTTATGAAGCGTGATCTGAGTAAGGCTCTAGACATAGAGCAAAAGAGCGATCTCTTCAGAAAGAGATTTGTGCAATTACATGCCAATAGACAGAGGAGGGTAGCAGATCCAAAAGTGCGAAGTGCAACAAATGATACAATTTTTTTTAAATCAAAACAACATTATAGCACATAGTGACAAATAGCAGCAAGTCAAGCACTGTCAGGAATTTTGTAAACAAGGCATAGCTAGTGAAGGAAAATTAATATCTTCTATTAGGTCAACTTACATAGATTGGGAAAAAACAGGACAACTTCAGGGAATATGATTTTTTTGCAGCCATTGTGAGAAAAAACAATTTTAGGAAGGGTTTTGAAGGGAAGCAAGTTCTGTAGATCCTGGTGTGGATTTCCTCCCACACATCACAGAAGGGATGACATTTTTTGTTTTAAAACAAAACATAGGATAGCTGGCCTTATAGTGTGAGCGAGGTAAAGTTGACTTGGTGATATCAAGCAAAAGACAACAGATGAGCTGTCACTGGGCAGGGCTGAGAAGGTGCTGGATGGGGAATGACACTTCTGTTTAATTTGGAAGAGTAGGATGCTCCTCTCTCTTTTCTTCATGATGCAAAGAAATGAGAGTAATTTCTCTAATATTAGTGATTTCAATTAATTTTCCTCTGCTGTTTGTGAGAGAGGCAGGCCTTGTTGGTCTCTTGGTCCAATCAGGATGGCTATATTCAGTAGAAATCATGGTTTTAATTTTCTCAAGGTGGAAATTGTTAGGTGACTAGAAAACTACGATGTTTATGCTGTTTCCCTCTAATAGAAAAGCAGAGGTGAAGAGGTACCAGAGCAGGCTTCACATGCTTAGATAGTTGAGATTTTTTTTCTATCTTTTTTCTATAATTTTTTTACCTTGCCTTGCCTTGCCTTGCATTTTCCTTCTGTAAATAGTAAGGAGGGGAGAAAAAGAACCCAACCAAAAGAGCAACCTAGGAGAACATAGTAGATATCAATGGCCAAAATTATCTTCATTTTATACCTATTATATATATCTACAGATATACGAGGCAGGTAGATAGAGCAGAAACAAATGGGTTAGATAAGATCAAGAAAAAAAGCTACAGGCAAGTGTTAATCAACGTAGCCCTCTTTCAGTGGAACAGTTGTGTTTTACAGATGCCAAAGGTCTATAATTCAAGGTAATGTGGTTTTCAGGGCTACATTCGGATTTTTTCAGCCTTTCATACCTACAGAGGAATTGGCAATCGGCCTCCAGTTCTGTGAATTTGTCTCCAAAGACTCATTTGAGCATCACGCACAGCGGTCCTTAACTGATACTTTCCATTGTGCTGGAGCTGAAGTTGCAACCCTTAGAATTGTTTACATGGTACTGCTGCTATTATTTCATCTTGGAATTGCAAATTTCCTAGTTATGGGAATCAGCAAGCGAGAACCATCTCTCTTGTGGGCAAACCTTAACACGTCAACAGAGTGGAAGAAAATGTCGCTGCTGGCACATTGGAGAAATGCCAAGGTAAGCTACTAGCCGATAAGTGGAAAATTTCACTCTGTAAACATTTGGCCTGGGACTTCATCAGCCAAAATCAGTGAATATTAGAATCAATAGATGCCCCGTTATCCATCAGAGTCGCTAAGCATGGTTTATTTATCATAATATGTAATGATTCTTTAATGAAGAATATAATAATATTTTTTATTATAGAAGGAGTGGATATTTCACCCCCTCACATTGCTTATTGTTTCAAATCATAAATACCTGACCTAATTTTTTTTTTTATTCCCCTCTGGCTGATAGTCGTAAAAAGTAGGTCAGGTTCAAATGCAATTTCTCTGTCTGACATTTTTACTGATACATAGCAGTTACATGAAGCTTTCATGTTTCTGAGTCCCTTGTCGTTGGTATCCACTTGCTCCTACTAGATATGGTCTTTTTCTAAAATCTCTACTTTAAACGACTGGACAGCTACATTTTAATTTTATTCAATGCTTTTCAGTTTTGCCTTTTTTTTTTTTTAATTGGGTACCTATCACAGAATGCCTAAGCACTGTGCAATAAAACTAATCAACAGAATACTTTGGTGCATCAAACTTACAATTATCTCATGTATGTTTTTACAACTGTTCCATGAAGGATCTTTATGAATAATTTAATTTTTCAGGATTGTTCTTACCGAAGGAAAATCAACATTTCTGTTGTTAAAAAGTATCTCTCACTAAGAAATGGATTTCTTGCCCAGTAGGAACTCATGGGAGAAAGGGAAATACAGATGGAAATAGCAAATAGAAACAGGTCCCAAAATGAAGAAAGTGAGTTTCCTTGTTCCCCTGGAGTCAGTGGTACCTGATTGCTGCAGCCCACAAAGGACAGTATCCAGGGGCTTTTCTTTTAGAGGGAGCACTGTAGTTGAGCTGCACAGTTAAAGAAGCCCTTCCACCACCTCCTTCTGAGTAAATATAAATTACATGTGAGGCACTGTTTGACAGGTCATAGCTTCCACAGACTGAACCCTGGGTAACAGGACTGGTATATAAAATACTCCATCCTGGACTGAGAATAGGCAAATAGCTGGATTGCAATCCATCATAGCAGGACATAAGTCTCACCATTGCTGGGTCAAGGATTCAGGTGTTTGTCAAATAACACTCTAAATCATCTTACATGGGGGTTCTTTTAAGCGTAGGAGCAGGATGCTAAATAGAGCCCGGGAAACTGGAAAACACAACTGCTTCTCAGCAGGATTTAGGCAGCCAGATGTCATAGGGTCCGGTGACAATCCCAGATAAAAAGAGATACATATGATCATTGTGAACATAGGATATTAATTTAACTCCGTGCTAGTTGTAGGCAAGAGTGTAGGTAGCAGCTTTTTCGTCATAGTAGTACATGTGAAAGTCTCATTTCTGCGTCACCGTCAGAACCCAACCTAAGAGTGATGCTGCTCTGAACAAAAGCATTTCAGAATCTCTCCCAACCATGTGTATAGATTCTCTAACAAAATTCAGATCCCTAATATTGTATAAACAGATGCAAAACAAAGTCTAGTGCTGGCTATGTGTCTTGCTGCTTCTCTTGCTTTATTTTGTGTTTGGGATGATTATATGAAACACTTTCCCTTTAACATCTGCTGCCTGCCTGTAAGTGATGAACTAAGTTCCAGACACAATTTCTGCAGGTAACCAGCTGTGATACCCTGCAGTGATTCATAATACTGAAGTGTTTATGGAGATTTTTGAATTTACATGTTTATGAAGTTTACAGTGTGACATAAGAGGAAATAATTTAATTGATGTTGTTTATTTTACTACAGCCATGGATCTGAGGTGCTCAGTACAGTAAATTAAGTTACTGTGTACATCTCACTATATGGTTGCAAACCTCTACTCAACAGGACATATTTTGTGGAGAGAGAAGTGTGTTAGATCAAGAATGAGAGTGACAATTTTGTACTCTGAAAGCCATTCAGAATGACTCCATAAAGCAATTTAGCCTCAGAATTTAAATCGTTCCAAAATAAAAAATAATCAGGCAGGGAATGGTTTCCTTTTATTGTTACAGAAATAGGTATACTTCCAGAAGTCAAACATTGACTGCAAAAGTGTCTCATTGCATGAGTAAGAAAAGAAACAGGTTCACTTGAGAAGATCCCAAAGCTAACTGTTGTCACAGGATTTTAGTGTAATTCAATAGCTACTCATCCTGCCTGTCATGAGAAAGAAAGGCACAGAGACGAGGCATCTGTTTCCACATGTGCGACACTAATTAATATGAAGGACTGTGTTTTGGCACAAACTACATGGAATAGGTTCAATACAGTTGTTACTGAAGTTGGGGTTGGCCCTAGGCTTTCCTTTGGTTTATACAGCAGTGCTTAATGTGTGACAGTAACTCAGCAGTACTGCAAAGTATCATCCTGTTTCTGGTCTTTTGGTGGAAATATGGGGCTGAGAGGAATTTGGGAACTACGAAGAGAATTGAATTGTACTTTCTTTCTTCCTCTTTCCTGATCCCTGCAGCCTCCTCAAAGGGTGACCTAATTTTGCCAAGGGTAGTACTGGTTTCTTGGTAACATCACTCCACAGGATGATCATAGAATCATAGAATTGCCTAGGTTGGAAGGGACCTTTCAGATCATCTACTCCAACCATCAACCTAACTCTGATAAGAACCATAACTAAACCATATCTCTGAGCACTATGTCTACCTGTCTTTTAAATACCTCCAGGGATGGTGACTCAACCACTTCCTTGGGCAGCCTGTTCCAATGCTTATTAACCCTTTCAGTGTAAAATTTTTTCCGAATATCCAGTCTAAACCTCCCCTGGTGCACCGTGAGGCCATTCCTCTTGTCCTATCGCTTCTTACTTGGGAGAAGAGACTGACCCCCCCTCTCTACAACCTCTTTTCAGGTAGTTGTAGAGAGCAATAAGGTCTCCTCACCCTCCTTTTCTCCAGACTAAACAACCCCAGCTCCCTCAAATGCTCCTCATAAGACTTGTTCTCTAGACCCATTACCAGCTTTGTTGCCCTTCTCTGGACCCATTACAGCACCTCAATGCCTTTTTTGTGGTGAGGGGCCCAAAACTGGACACAGAACTCAAGGTGGGGCCTCACCAGTGCCAAATACAGGGGGACGATCACTTCCCTGGTCCTACTCACCACACTGTTCCTGATACAGGCCAGGATGCTGTTGGCCTTCTTGGCCACCTGAGCACACTGCTGGCTCATATTCAGCCGGCAGATGACCAACCCCCCCAGCTCTTTTTCTGCCAAGCAGCTCTCCAGCCACTCCTCCCCAAGCTTGTAACGCTGCATGATCTTCTATGCTGTACACGCTTGGCTCAAAGGCATAGGACAGCTGGGATTGCTCAGGGGCTCTGCCATTCAGCATGACTGAGGGCTATGGGTGATGCCCCCAGCAGTGTGATAACCTGACCCCTACCCCTCTGGGACCCTTTCGCCTTTCTCCTCCTCCAATAAGGGGTCCTTTATCCTAAACTCCAGACTGGGACCCATGTATTTTATTGGGTCCTTACTCAAAGATTCAAACTGATGCTGTATGTAAAATAGGTCTCCGGATTTTGTCTTAGCTCTTTGCCAGTAGGTTAGGAAATGCAGGAAACAGCCTTCCTGGAAGACAAGAAGGAGAAAACAGTGTGGAAGAGTGGCCCAGTTCACTTGTTTCATTCTTTCATTTGCTTTGCCCCAAGGTGCCGCCTCTCCCCTTTAAGCACACATGCTCTATGTTTGTACCTGTAGATACACCTCTAAGCAATCATCTGTTTTATTCCTAGTTAGTGTTGGTGGCTTTGTCATACAATTAACCATCTTTACAATCAGGTTACATTTAAAAAAATAAAAGAGAAATAGAAAAAAAGGGGAAAAAAAAGAAAAAAAAAGTGCCTGTTCTTGTTGACTGATCCTCTAAACAACCACTATAGCTTGGCTTGCATCTATAGGTTAATATCTCTTGCCTTCCAGAACAGGTTAGCTTCATCCAAACTGTTTTTGTGGACAATCCCTGTCCGGTGCAAGCCCCAGTGCCTGGAAACATCTAGGAATGATTTGGGAGAATGCTGTCTCATGCAGGACAAAACTGGGCTGGGAACATGCTAACAATTAATTTGTTGGTATTGTTTATTGTGAGATAGTGCTTTGTCCCTCATCCAAACAGACAATATCTGGATGCAGCTCTAAACAAAAATCTGCCCAGTAAGGAAGACTGAAATTACAGCTCTAAACATTTTTGCTTGTAGAAGGGTAGAATCCAGTTTTCCCTAAGCAGCAGACCATTTCAGAGGAACATTTGTGCTAAACAGTCACATCCACATGCTGTTCTTATGCTTGGGCTGGTTACCATTCCTGTAGTTAGCCAAATTGCAAATAAAGATAGAAATGAAGCAGTAGAAAATTAAAATCAAAAAACTATAGAAAATAAATATTGAAATAATATTTAAAAAAGCAATTATAGGATTATAGAAGAAGAGGAAAACTCAGAGCTTGATATTGTGTAAAAAAACCTAAAACCAAACAACAACAAAAAAAAACAACAGAAAAGCAAAAATCAAACCCCCTTTAAAAGCACCAGAAATAAAAAGTGGAATAGGAAAAAATAACCTTCCAGTTATTCAGTATTTTCTAAATTAGGAAAATAAATTTTATCTAGATTAGCAGAATTTTACTAAGGTGAATATAAACCTCAGTTTAACCGATTTATTTTTTTCAAAACAACACTGTCTTGTTTGCATTCTAGTTTTAGAAAATGTTAGTCAAAATACATTGATAATAACTTTCAAAATAATTTTAAATCATTCTGCTTTCCTGCTTCACGCTTTAAAGCATTTGCTTAAAGGAAAATAGTGTAGAACTAAACAGAAAATTTCAAGCATTCAATAGTTTGTTGTTTACTTGAAACAATCATCTGGCATTTAATAGAGAATTAGATCCCTGCTATAGAATTCCATAGGATGACTCAGATATTCTACAGAGAACAAACTTTTTCTCTATTAAGGTTCTTAGATTTTTAGAGTAATTTCTAGAGAACCTCATTGATTAAGTCACAATTAAATTCTAAAGTACTTTCCCACCAGGGTACAAGCAATTAACACAAGCCAGATTCTTCACTGCCTGGCACCTTGCGCAGAGAGAATGAAAAATGCTTATGATGTGATATCATTGTACACACATTTTCTATTTATTATGCATTAGTACAGAGACCACAAAGTGCTCTCTCCTCATTTTTCTCTCTCTTCTTAAAACTCTCCTCATTTTCAGACTCTGTAATAGCTCCTCACACATGATGTTCTGTAATCCCTTTATCATTTCAGTTGTGCTTCACTGAGTTTTTTTAATAGCTTATCGATGTCCTTTGTGTACTGTAGGGACTAAACCGTGCTCTCTACTTCATTGCTAGCTACGCTAAGGAAGGAAATACTGGAGACAATCCTTCACATCACACTCAAGTAGCTCCTATTAAGCCTTTTTGGTGGCATGCTCAAAGAAAGCTACTAGGAACTGGTGCTTCACAGTATTAGTCTGAATAAGAAAGCCCACAACCATCTGTAATAAGTGAAGAGACCCGCCGAAGTAGAATTATTCAGCTCTGAGCTGCAACTGTGGACAAAGAACAGCTTTTTAATACATCCCCTACTTGGAAATAAAGACCATATTTTCAGGCACTCAAGATCTTTTTTAGTCCTTTCAAATGTCTAAGCCCATACATTTCTTTTGTTAATCATACAGAATCATAAAATTGATGAGTTGTGCAGGTACCTCTGTAGATCACTGTGTCCAAACCCCTGCACAAAGCAGAATTAGCTACAGCAGGTTGCTAAGGGTCATGTCCAGTTGATTTTTTAATATATCCAAGGACAGAGACTCCACAGCCTCTCTAGGAAAACTATTTGACCACTCTTACAGTAAGGATGTCTTGTTATGTTTATAGAGTTATTTGGATAGTGTCTCTATATTCCTTGTGGATCACCTGGCCTGACTTCCATTTGTTAGACGCTGCCTTTTTATGTTTAAGTTTAGTCAACTAAATGTAGTTTGGTCTAATACAAGGCAATAATGCAGCTTAGAGTGCCTGCCTCACTTGTGTCCTGAGTGCATCATGACTACTGCTACCTGTCTTCTACAATGCTTATCATACTAAGAAGCAAAGACTGTTTAGTACAAAGAGTCTTAAATGAAGCAAAACATATTTAGGTAATCCTAAATTGCCGGTCCTATATGGTAAATATGAATTTAGCACCGCCATGTATGGTAGGGATCTTGGTCTGGAACGTAATGGACAGTCTTAATATAAGAAATATTGGACTCTAAAAATTTTCCTTCTGACTTTTGCATAACAGTGCTACAGGCAAGAAATATGACTGAAGATTTTTGATGAAGAGCACTATAGGTGTTCAGAGCACGTTGCAGGAACATCACCGTGGTAGCAAAAGAAGAATAGAAAAAGAACTTTCTGAAAGATACCAGAAGATTGCCATAGCATTTTGTAAATTGGTATCATTGCAAAACAACATGCTTCCCCAGGAATTCTGGATTTTCTTTTTCAGAAATCAGCTTCTTAGATACATTTTATAATATTCTACTGGAAAAAAAATGTGCTGGAACATTTATTTACATGGCTACGTCTTGATGTCTCTGGAGTAGTAGCTACAGTCCTGTAAAAATAAACTATAACAATTTTCCTTCCACTTCAATTTTGATCAGCTGGTAATGAGTATGGTTTTTGAATAGTCTCATCCTAAAGCAAAATTCCAGCTATGGATTAACACTCTCGTATCTGTGTCTTTTTTACAAAATTTCTTGTTAAGAATACTTTAAAAAATAGACGTTAAGTCTCAAGTGAAAAAAGGATATATTAACAAATTTAAATGCTTACAAATTAAAAATGGTCATTTAAAGTGTTTGTAAATTGGGACAAAAAAATTCTAATCCATTACTTTTATACTTTCTTGTCAAATCCATGAAAGATCACCTTTGTCTGCCATTAAGTATTCAGTAGGCCAGTAGACTACAGATATTGATAGCAAACTGTATAGCATGGCTACTTTTTCATGCTAAAATAAAGTCCAAAATGTTCACACATGGGTCTGAGACAGACAACTCTGCCAGATCATCCTCAGATCTTGAGGGCTGTCAGCCCACCTCAGAGCAAAGGCTGAACTGAACGTATGTTGAACTGAAGACAAGAAGCCTTAGAGCCAGGACTGCAGATCCAGCCTCCCTAGAACTGAGATGTGGGATCAAACACACATCCTATCATAGAATCATAGAACCATAGAACCACAGAGTTGGAAGGGACCTTAAAGATCATCTAGTTCCAACCCCCTGCCATGGGGGTTCCAACCCCTCCCACTAGACCAGGCTGCTTAAAGCCCCATCCAGTCTGGCCTTGAACCCCTGCAGGGATGGGGCATCCACAACTTCCCTGGGCAACCTGTTCCAGTGTCTCACCACCCTCCCAGTAAAGAATTTCTTCCTAATATCTAATCTAAATCTCCCCTCTTTCAGTTTAAAACCGTTACTCCTTGTCCTATCGCTACACTCCCTGATAAAAAGTCCATCCCCATTCCTCCTGTAGGTCCCCTTTAGTTACTGAAAGGCTGCTATAAGGTCTCCCCGGAGCCTTCTCTTCTCCAGGCTGAACAACTCCAACTCTCTCAGTCTGTACTAATAGGAGAGGTGCTCCAGCCCTCTGATCATCTTTGTGGCCCTCCTCTGGACCCACTCCAGCAGATCCATATCCTTCTTGTGCTGAGGGCTCCAGAGTTGGATGCAGTACTCCAGGTGGGGTCTCACCAGAGCAGAGGGGCAGAATCACCTCCCTTGACCTGCTGGCCACACTTCTTTTGATGCAGCCCACATATCTTGTGTGAATGTAGGCAGGAATAAGACAGTCATCTTTGTCTGCAGGAGGGGCCACCATCTCTTTCAGCTTCCAAAACTTGCAAGTACTACATATATATAAACATTCAAGTCTTACCAAGCTTTGGTTTCCTGTCCATCCATGCCTTGTGATTGTGATTCTAAGGTATATCCAAATTTTAGCAAAATCGATTCCTGGGTGACGAGAGCATCCCAGCCTTCAGTCTAGGGAGGTTAGTGTTGGTGTTGAGTGGTCTTAGAAATCTCTGAAATCTGTGACACTGGGTGGAAGAGAATCACCCTCAGGCGTAAAAGACAGAGAAAAGCAGGGTGGCAATGGCTGGAGCTGGTAAGCCAGGTGGCCTTTACTCCTCTTGCCATGTTGCTGTAGTGTGGGATCAAACACACGTCTTGTCATAGAATCATAGAATCATAGAATGGTTTGGGTCGGAAGGGACCTTAAAGGTCCATCTTGTAGACTCAAAATTGATATGTAGCAAGAAGTCAAAGAACTGTACAAAAAATGAACAAAACAAAAACCAACAAAAAATGTCTACTGAAAGGAACCTGATTAGGCTTCTGCTTTGCATAGTACTCTGATACAAGATTAATTTAAGATGGAAGAAGAAGAATATGGGAGGAAAGTGATGCATAAGTAGGTGTGTTTACAGTGAAACAGATAAATGGATTAGATACAGAGAAAACAGAAGTTTGATAGAACTGCGGGTTGAAAAAGAAATTCAGAGAGAGGATTTTTCTGATTTCTTTTTTCCTTCCACCTTGGAAAAACAGCTCTGCAACTGCACACTGAATTACCACACCTGCTTATTTAATTTTGCAAGTTGCACCATTTCAAGCTTAATCTTTATTTTATTCATTTTCATTTGTTGGAAAAGAAAGAATGCTATTTTGGTAGGAGAGAGAATAGTAAACTATAAGAAATAATCTTGCTTGAGGCAAATGTGATTTTCCCACAGCCTGCCTGCAAATTTGGAAGACCTAGTGAACTGCTGCCTATATATCTTACAGTGGAAAAAATGTTTTATTCAGAACAATGATTATGCATATATATATGTAGATATGTGTGTGTGTGTGTTTGTATGTTTGTGTGTGCACAGGTATACACGCATAGATGGAAGGAAACAGAGGGTAAAGAGTAGGAATACATCATTTAAGGAAGAGAACTTATATCGATGAGAAAGATAGAGACCTAACTGAGATCACACTCTCCAGTTTTATTAAATATTTCTATTCAGACCCAGCATAAGAACAGCTAAATTAGTTTAGGTAGAGAAAACTCTCCTGTCTCCCCTTACCCCTCCAACTTCCTCACCCAATCTTACAAACAAATTTCATAAAGAGTTTTCTGTGGGTGTGAAATAACTGTCTACTTCATGATCATGTGCTTTTGAGCCTGGAAAAAAAGAAAAAAAAATCCTGCTGGAAAACCTTTACCTGTGGTATTTCTGGTCAGGCTCAGATTAGGAAGTTCCATCAGTTTTTAAAGAATGGTTCAGTTTTTGATATTTAGTAACATCCAGAGGCTTGGGTGAGTCAGATAAGCTTCAGATACACATCTAACCTTTGCAGGGTTTATCCAAAGAGAAGGGAATCTATTGAAGTGCACCTATTGGTAATTCTGCACTTGTTCCAAGTGGGAAATTTTCACTGATGTTAATGGGAGCTCTGTGCACTGAATGAGAGGAGATTGTTCAGCAAATATACACACAAAATAAAAGTTAACAGTGTATGTATTGGAAAACACAATAGTGCCAGAAAATTTGTTCTTGTGGTTTGTCAGGCAGTTTGCTTTTTAAAATACCAATATGACCATATAAAACTAAATTGATTAAATTATGAACAGAAAGTAACGTTTTGCTTTCAGCATAGAGTTCAGCTATTTTTCCTCTTGATTTCAATTTACTCTTAGCAAGCCAAAATAACATTATTCTATCTTCACAGTGTATTCCAGACTTCATAGCATTTAATTGGCCCATGTCTTGGTTATAGAAACCCAAAATGGATTACTCACCAGCACATATTTAGAAAATAACATGAAAACTGGTATGTTGGAAACACCCCTGCCAGGAAAATGGTCTGGATGCTCTGCCACTCCCTCTCCTTGCAACCCTGTGAGGCACCAAGTAAGAAGAGCAAATACCGCCCTTTCCCTTGGCTCCCTCAAAGCTTCATTACTTCTTGCTCTGTTCTCTCACTTCTTGACACGTGGAGCAGAGCTGGACATTGAGAGCAGTTCAAGGTGGAAAGCTGTAACACAGGGGCTTGTATAACGCAGAAAGGGGTACATTAAAAAAAAAAAAAAGAAAAGCTTATTGTCATGAGTCACAAACTGGGAGGCATTTCTGGCCTGCCCGTCTGCAATGATTGCTTTCCTCCCTGTTCTTGGCCTTCAGAAATTTGTTGGGAATATCTACTATCTTAAATAGTGTGGACAGGAGCTGTTCACTGGAAGTTAACAAACCAGACTATACTCCCCCAAAGCCAGGCGGATGAAATTTAACAATGGCTTTCAACAGAACTAATGGAGGGAGATAAGCTATGAAAAGAGAGATCTCTCTAGAATTAATAACGCAGCTGCACCAATTTATAGCAGCTGAAGATCCAGTCTTTTGCCTATCTTCTTCCCTGATAAAGCTGTCTCTCTTTTTAAGAACAGAGAGTTTTCTTCTTTTTTATTATGATTTCTATTTTTCCCTCAATGGGTTATTTGTTCATTGGAATGCAGAGCTGACCTCAGCTGAAAATTCACTGAATGTGGGTCCTGCACAGCAAGCCTTATCTCCAGAATCCCAGCTAAAAACCCCTGACCTGTGTATTTTCATTGTCCTCCCCAGAACTCTATTATATTCATGATATTTTTGACAAAACACAGTGAAAGAACAATGCTAGAGATGTGAATACATTTCCTTTCTCCCTCGAGCAAAACAAAACCTAGCCTGCCTCCGGCCTCCCTTGATGAAAAAAAGAGTTAATGCATTAAACATAGGACATACCCCAGAATTTTAATAGGACCTTTAATCCACCAAGTTTGGACACGTAATTGTTAACATTTTGTTTTTCATTATGGAATGTTTTGTGCTTAGGGTACTCCAAGAAATGAACATCTGGTATTAATAACTTTTCAGCATAAAAAGCTCGACAAAATTACAACCTATTGTAGTTGGCAGATGGGTTGCAAAAAAATGAAGGAAAAAAAAAAAATATCCACAAGACACCAGCTAGATTAATCCACCGCAATAGAGATCCTGATTTAATTCAAACAATGCATAATGCATTGACTTCTAACAATAGGTGGCTATTGTGAGTGGTCTTTTCATATTTAGGCATATTCAGTAATGATTATTCATGTAAACAGGCTTTTTATTTAAAATTAATCACTGAATTGTTTTGACTGGTGTGTGGGTTCCAGCTTCGATGGGAGATAGTACATGCATATTGTGGAAGGAGGAGTCTCAGAAAAGTAGAAACAAACTCCCTGTTCCAGAAAGCTCTTGGCACTGAGATGCTACACTCTGTTTCAGAAGCAGTAAGTAAGAGGCTGAACAATAAATGGTTTCCTCCTTCCACCTGGCTCTGGCTGTGAAGAATCAGGGAGGGTCATTGTGTGGGACGACATTTACCACCATTAAGAAAAACTTGCAGTACAAAACAGCTGGGAGTTGAAAGCACCTAAATGAAGGAGAAATTGCCATTGACTGTAGTGCCACGTCTTTCATTTGAAAAAGGGAGATCAGGTTGACTAGACACATAGGTCGTCAGGTCTGCTAGATCATTAACTTTTGGCTTCCTGTACTTTGTGCCTCAGTTTTCAATTACGTTATTTCTTTTTCTTTTTTCCCTTTTTTTTTCCTTTTTCATTTTTTCTTTTTTTTTTTCTTTTCCCCCCTTTTCAATATTTCTTACAAAGAGGGTTACGATAGTCTGTTAAATGTCTTTTCTCACTTCCAACCCTGTTTACCCGGAGTGACTCCAGGAAGTGAAATAGCTTTTCATATGGAGTTTCATGGAGTTTCAAGGCCATATGAAACATTTGAGTTTGGAAACTCAAAGCAAGAAAAGATGGATAGTTTAGTATTTAGATTATCCTGATAAATTTGCATATCTAGTAAACAACTCACCATACATGTCTTTTTTCCCTCCCTCCACCATCTTACCTGTCTTGTAAAAAACCTTTGGGAATGGGACTGTTTCTTACTACATAGCTCCATTGCATCTACTTCTGAGTCCCAGTTAGTGGCTGGGTGTTGTCATATTGAAAATAAAAATAAAGAGAGCTAGCTGACAGTCTCCTGATGGAAATCTTCATGACAAAACACTGATTCAAGGGTAGCAGCATTAGCTGAAACCTGTTGATTTAAACTAAAACATATTTTGAAATATAGCTCTTAAAAGTTTTGAAACATTTCAGATTGAAACAATAGGAAGTTACAGAAATGAAAAAAAAAAAAAAATCAGGTTTCAGTTTACCCAAACGAAAGGACTCCTTTGTTCACAGGGAATTTAGTTCTGAGAGATATTTTTCCTCATTTCTTCTTGAAAAAAAAAAAAAAGTCTTTTGTGCAAAATGAAAAATCTGTCCCCCACCCAGATTTCATAATAAAAGATGCAGTTCTTATTTTTTGTTTTTAGTTGGCAGACACTTTGTCAGTGCCCAATAAATCGGCAATACTTATGGGGACTCCTCTGAGACGTATTAGCTATTTGAATCAAGCAGCAGCATCTTTGGCTCTAGAAAGGTACCTTTCTGAGTAGCTGTCATCTTTAAAGACTAGTACTCTGAAGCTCAGCCTATAATCACCTAACAGAACCTACATCATATGCAAATATGTAATTCACATGAGATTGGCTCCTGAGGGAATTCCTATTAGAAGCATGAACTGTATTGAGGGTGACAGTCTTTTTAGTGCCATTAAGGTAAATGAGGTGGTAATGGGAAGCGCAGATTATACTAACTTCAATAATTTATTTCATACTTCCCATCAGGGTAGCTTTTATAAACAGCTAGTTTTCTTAATTGAAATGTAAATGAATGATAAATTATGAAAAATGTATTACGAAAAGGAAAACAGGGTAAAATAAAGGGAGTAAAAGCAAGATTCTTAAAGCATAGGAAAACTTGAGTTTACATGTTAATTAGATAGCACGAAATGACAGGAAAACAAGGAAGTACACAGAAGAATGCCTGTGTGAACACAATGAAGCGCACATGTCCACAGTATTAATGCAGTCCTGATGGTTGGTACTGAGTATAGATGAGCAGCAGTGTATCCTCACTCTGGCTGTCTGTGATGACCTAGCATATGGGGTTCACATGTGTACCTCCCCTCACAGGAGGGTTGTAGTTTGTGATGTTGCTCTACATCAATGGAGCATGAACTATATCCTGACCCCTCTGAAAAACCCTGGAAAGGATTTTCAAAGGTAGTCAATGATTTTGTCTGCTTCAGACCTGCTTTTTCATCATATTCACACTCAGGGTTTCCTAGCAGGCAGTATTCAGGAAAGCGTTTCAGGTTAGGCACCAAAATAAGTCTCCTAGTATAATTCGCAATTATGAAAAATCTTTATGTGTTCCGCTGAAGGAGGCCCTGAATAGCCCCATTCACAGTCTCACAGACATGCTTTCTTTCCACAGAAACTGGAAAATACGAAAATTTACCAGGCTGAGAAAATTTAATGGAAGTATGAATCATGTTGACTTGTACTTCTGCAGATTAGTCACAGTACGTTACCATTTTTTAACCATTTATAAGTTGCACCAACAGAGCCTAGAGAATACAATTAAAGTGTTGGAAGGTTATGCATCCAGGCAAATACTACATACTAGAATAAAACACATACATCTCTTGAATTTCTCGAAATTCCTGAACAGGTCTTTCCAAAAGTATCTCATACATGTGAAGTAGCAAGTGTCTAATTAGAGATTAAGGAAGTGCCAGGAATTTCGGAAAATATTAGTTTCATTACGTTGTTTCAAGAAATTAGCATATTGTGCTTTCTGTTCCTTTAACAAGAGATAAATTTACTGAAATCAGTTTTGAAAATTAAAAAGTTGAAAAGTCAGTAAGTCTTAAAATAAATTAGAAATGCATTTGTTAAAAAATTCCCGACCCAAAGTAAGCCCTGAGTGATTAAATAAATGCATTTTTCCTTATCTTTGGAATTGCTCTGAGGTTTAGATGAGACATTAGGAAGAAGTTCTTTACATTGAGGGTGATGAGACACTGGCACAGGTTGCCCAGAGAGGTGGTGGAGGCCCCATCCCTGGAGACATTCAAGGCCAGGCTTGATGAGGCTCTGAGCAACCTGATCTAGTTGAAGATGTCCCTGCTTACTGCAGGGGGGTTGGACTAGATGACCTTTAAAGGTCCCTTCTAACCCAACACATTCTATGATTCTGTGAATATCTGGACCATATTTGGCAAATCTATAGAAGTATCCTTCACTGCACAGGATTCTGTCCTCTAACAAAAACATGATGTAAAGAGTAATGTGTGCAAGTCAGATTTCTAACAGATGGCACAAAGCAGCAAAGAAAAAGTGACCCAACACTAACTGCAGTCTTTATGTCTCCTTTAGAGACAAGCAGCCTCCTGACCTATCAGCAGAGGAAGTCCCCAAAATTATTCTCAAGGGAATACTCTTTACTGAAAAATATTCAGGAGAATATTTTGTTAGAGCAATGGAAAATAAAAATTTAGTGTGGAAACTGCAGTATTAGCTACAAAAAAAATGCCTTTGGCAAACAGTTCAGACTCATTAATGATCAAAAGACAAGACAAATGTGGTGTGGAGATTGAAACTGCTGGATGACCTGCTCAGAACCATGAATAAATTACAAACATACACTACATACTACAAAACTACATACACCGTTTCTTGGGCTAGTTAGCCTCTAAATCTACCAGTCCAAGGTATTTATGTCACACCTCCAAAATGCAGGGAGAACAGAGAGATGCATTCAAAGAGCAAGTTTTCCTGTCCCATGAACCATAAGAAGTCATGAAGGTAACTGTCACAATCTCCACTTTATGTCCAAATGTAGGGTCTAAGAAACATCTTTACTTTAAAGAAGACAGACAATCTCTCAGGGAGGTTGTAAAATGCCTCGGGAATTACTGTAATCAGGCTGCTCCTGACACCCAGAATCATCGACCTTTTAAATATCTGCTTTAACTGCCTTGGTGGCTATGACAGATGTCATTGTGCCTCCAGGGCAGAAGCAAATAGATGCAAAGCAGCTGCTGAAGTGAAAATCTGGCAACCAGAAGCAAAAGTGGACCATCAGATAAAAGCTTTTATGGATGATAAGTGATATACTAAACCTACCAGTCCCTCTCCTTCAAGATCACTCAGCAATATTAAGATGCAATAGGCTGGAGAAAGGATTGAGAGCAGCCCTGAGAAGAAGGACTTGAGGGTGTTGGTGAATGAGAAGCTCAACATAAGCCGACAATATGCAGTTGCAACCAAGAAGGCCAACCATATCCTGGACTGCATCAAAAGAAGCACGGCCAGCAGGGGAGTGATTCTGTCCCTCTTCTCTACTCTCCTCAGACCCCACCTGGAGTACTGTGTCCAGCTCTGGGGCCCCCAACATAAGAAGGACATGGACCTGTTGGAGTGAGTCCAGAGGAGGGCCACGAACATGATTGGAGGGCCATGAAGGTGATCAGAGGGCTGGAGCACCTCTCCTATTAGTACAGACTGAGAGAGTTGGGGTTGTTCAGCCTGGAGAAGAGAAGACTCCGGGGAGACCTTATAGCAGCCTTCCAGTACCTAAAGGGGCTATATAAAAGATGGGGAGGGACTCTTTACCACGGAGTGTAGCGATAGGACAAGGGGTAATGGTTTAAACTGAAAGAAGGGAGATTTAGGTTAGATATTAGGAAGAAATTCTTTACTG
This sequence comes from Stercorarius parasiticus, assembly GCA_013396915.1. NCBI lineage: Eukaryota > Metazoa > Chordata > Aves > Charadriiformes > Stercorariidae > Stercorarius > Stercorarius parasiticus. Next base: position 35,621 of record VWZL01001963.1, read on the forward strand.
TGAGGGTGTGTTGAGACACTGGAACAGGTTGCCTAGGGAAGTTGTGGCTGCCCCATCCCTGGAGGTGTTCAAGGCCAAGCTGGATGGGGCTTTGAACAACCTGGTTTAGTGGGAGGTGTCCCTGCCCATGGCAGGAGGCTTGGAACCAGGTGATCTTTAAGGTTCCTTCCAACTCTAACCGTTCTATGATTCTATGATTCTCTTTTGACTCAGTAGATAACGGTATTCTCTCATCTTTCACTGGACTGAAAGCTTCAACCCCTCCTTTTGGTCCTGCAAATTGGGATGCTGAACAGAAGTTTAAAGGAGGAGTAACACAGATGTTAATTGACTGAAAAGCATATGATGACACGTGCTACAGTAAAGCAGATGGGCCCTGGGAAACCCCAGGGCCCAGCACACTCTCTTGAATGTTAAACCAAAAGACTCTGCTATAATGTTCTGGGTTGAATATTTGGAACAAGGAGAAAACTCTTTCCAACAGTAATTCTATACTTCCATTATTGTTATTTGATCTCTTGAAATTAACATCCTTCTCATGCAAGCACGGTTCCTTGTAGAGCAGTTTGAGACAAATCTTTCATGATGCATAAGCAGGATTAAATGCAAACTCTCTTGACTTGGAGAGTTCACCTTGAAAAAGAGGTTTAAGGAACCTTAATTAAATTCTCAATTGCTGTGTCTAGGTTGCAATTATACAATTCAATAATTACAACAGAATTGAGTTGATTGGAGGACAAGACAGACAATATTGTAAAAACAAACTAACGATAATTCAAAAAAAGGTCTCATAAATTAGTTCAAACTCTGAAAAAAAATACAAAGAGGAACAATTCTGACACCAGTGATGACCGCTGATAATATCACTATTGTTTTGCTTTGGATTTTTATCATATGTAGAAAAGTGAGCTACTTTCAAATAAGATCAAATGCTTAAGACCCGTGGACAAAAGATGCCTTCACAGTAGATTAGTCTTCGGTTCACCTGAAATGCAAAGCATTTAGATCTCTACCCATAGCCTCAAGTGTACAGTGAAGGCCTCTGCAGGCCCGTGGACTAAGCAGGAACAGCTACAAGTCACATTTAAGTTTCACAAAGTAATAGTCAAATCAGGTGCTCTGCACAGACTCTTAAGTTCTGTGTGATGATTGAAAGAGAACATCAATAAATCAATAACCTCTTCCCATTCTATTGTTGAATATACTCTCCTATAATGCTTTTCCTCATATTTAAAAAACATCATCTAACATTATACAAAATGATATACAAGAAGTGATTTGTTCTGCCTTCAGAGGCATTTTCCAGTTTTAGTTTTCCCACTCGCCATTTCTAAATCTTGTATTGAATATGAAATCACCAACTGATTAAGCTAGAACAAGGAGAAAGTGCTACATCCACTTTCTAGTCACTCTGGACTGTTTTTATCCTCCTAACCTGAACTTTCATCTTTCTTGTTCCACTGGGTCTTTCTGTACCTTTCACTTTCAACTCTCTATTTCATTTGAAGGTTTTCATTTGAAACCATTTTTTGAAGATGACCATTTGGTCATTTGCTTAATTGCAATATTCAGTAACTGACTTGATTGGAGGATAGAACTGAAAACATCAGGACCTCAGGAAATGATGTGATCTAATTTTGACATTGGATTTCTCACTTGGGTATTCACGTCTAACTGCAAGCATGTAATTCTGCTTATTTTGCTGAATGGAATGAAGGTGTTAGAAAAGATGTGAGGGAGAGATGGGCAGTTTCTCTATGAATGGATTATCCCATTCTTTGCAAAGGTTTTCATTAGTCTTCAGTTGTTTTCTTTATTTATTCTTAGATCCCTCTTTATGGAGGATATATTTTTATATATTTGATATTGATTGCCCAGGAAATTTCAGAAATGTCTCAGTAAGCAACTTACAAATGGTTTAAGCAAATGATCGGGGTATATCTTCAGGTTTGTACAGCGCTACCTACTTTTCAAGACTTTTATAAGGTTTACAGATAAATATAAGCCTGGCATAAGTAGCAGTGAATTAAGTGCCCTGAGTGTGGCTTTTAAAGTTTGATTAGTTAATGTCTACAAAGCATTTGCACTACTCAGACTAAAGGTCTATATGTGCACAGAACAAAATACAGTAATGATTAATCCTGTATCTCACTGTGTGCGGGAGTATTGTCAGAGCCACTTAGCACAGGTACTATAAATTACAGAGCCTCAAACTTCCACAGCCACCTCCCCCTGCCGTATCTCCATTAGCTTTGCTGCTCTTTTCCTGAAATGAATTTGCTTTTTGCAAGTTTTCTGAAGAGTAAAAATGAGGGGCTATGCATTGTTTTTTTACAGGTGTGTTCTTTGATACCCAGAGGATATTTCAGCCCCTGTGATGACAGTGTGCTATTCTGATGAAATAATGCTGCAGTCACTTAATAACACAGAAGGAACAGATACAACCTAAACATGCAAATATGGTAATTACCAACCTCAAACACAATTATCTCGTGTGCTAGTTCTCATAATGGGAACAATATTTCTGTACTGCCTTTTCCCAGAGTCATTTGCAAAACACTCGCTCTGTCTGTTTCCTTCCTTGTGGAAATTTGTCTCTCCCCCAAAATTTCATTTTCTGTAATGACACAAAAAACACCGGTTCAGTGACCTTGGCAGCTCCTTCACAGGGTGTATAACTTATGCTGTCTTTCCGCCTTTATATGAACTGTGTGTCTCGGCTCCCACGAGCGGATCAGGGAAACGTGCTTTAGCCCAACGCATGCACGGTTGAGGATGCAATTACTGTAACTGGCTTTCCTAGCTGTCCGCTGCAAGAGCAAGAGGTCAAATCCTCTGCGGGACTAAAACTGCTCCAGATTCATAATGACACTAGGATGATTTATGCTAGGACAGAATAGGTGCCAGCTTGTATGTCTATATCAGATTTGCTTGTATAATAACATTCCTCTGAGATTTTGCTCTTTAAAATAGTTACAGCTGTTTGGCACATCTTTTCCTTCAGCTATGATAATGCACTGGTTACTGCTCAGAGTTGCAGAGGTAAGGGACTATTGTTATGTGAATACAGTCATCTGGTCAGCAAATATAATAGATTTGTTTCAGATATTTGGGAGAAGTAGCTTGAATCTTTCCTTCACTTTAGATAGAAACAAAAATTAATTTTCTTCTAGTTTTATAGAACCTCTTATTAGATGAGATTGGGTGGTTCTTGTCTCTGATACTGAAGTAAAAAAGCATGAAACATCATCAGAGACAGTGCTGTAAAAAAATATGGGGGTTCCTGAGAAGCAGGAGAGAACCATAAACCTGAGCGAAAGGGTTTCTGTGAAGATTTTGGCCTCATTTCTGCAAACTGTGTGTTGGTCTGAATATTACAGGCAAGAGCTGGATTCCTGCGTGCTCATGGGCACCCAGCTTCTGCAGCCAGTGGCAGCTTACACACAGAGCATTCCTTTATTTCCCATACCTGGGCTGCCGCAGCTCCAGCTCAGCTTTCTCTGGTGGTCTCATGTTAAGATAGAGCTGCTAGAGCGAACCTAAGAAAGAAGTTTTCGAACTACTCTTTCCCAAGTACATCTAAAAGGATCAAACTTAGATCTACAATTATTCTCTTGCTTCTATCTTCTACTTCAATACTGTTGTGGTTTAACCCCAGCTGGCAACTAAGCACCACACAGCTGCTTACTAAATCCTCCCTCCTCCCCTGGTGTGATGGGGAGGAGAATGGGAAAAAAAAAAAAAGGTAAAACTCATGGGCTGAGATAAAGACAGTTTAATAGGACAGCAAAGGCAGATATAATAGTAGTAATAACAATAATTGTAATTTACCTAAAGGGGGCCTACAGGAAAGATGGGGAGGGACCCTTTATCAGGGAGTGGAGCGATAGGACAAGGGGTAATGGTTTTAAACTGAAAGAGGGGAGATTTAGATTAGATATTAGGAAGAAATTCTTTACTGTGAGGGTGGTGAGACACTGGAACAGGTTGCCCAGGGAAGTTGTGGATGCCCCATCCCTGGAGGTGTTCAAGGCCAGGCTGGATGGGGCTTTGAGCAACCTGGTCTAGTGGGAGGTGTTGGAACCCCCATGGCAGGGTGTTGGAACTAGACTATAACCACTACTTAGCAACAACTAAAACATCAGTGTGTTATCAACATTATTGTATCAAATCCAAAACACAGCACTATACCAGCTACCAGGAAGAAAATTAACTGTATCCCAGGATAAACATAGACATTCAAATTATGTAGAGTGTCCAGCTTCTTTCATGTTTTGTGCCAGGTGTCAAGATAGGGTTGGCTTGGACACTGGACAAGTAGTCTGTTACATAGTGCAAGGAACTAATGGGGACAGCATAAGAGTTACTTTGTCCCTTGAGAGGTGGAGATCAGCTACTAGAACAATATATGTTGTTAAAGAGTCATCTCCTGTCATCTCCTGCTTGTCAGGTCTTTGCTGCTCTTCTTGCAGGTGGGGTTATATGGGAAGTCAGCAGCTATTTCTGTGAAAAGTGGCTCCAGCAAAATGTTGATGTTCTTCTACTTCCAGGTGGTTGTGGGAGAGTCAAATTGCTATTTATTAAAGCTTTGTCAACCTCTCTACTCAGGTCCCGCTTGTCAGTGACCACATGGCAAGATAAGTCCTTCCCCACCCCCCTATTCCAGCAGCTCTTAGAATAATGATCCTACTGATTTTGTACTTTAATTGAACATTAGTATAATTTGTAATTTCATTCCGGAAATAACATATATATGATGTTATGGATCAGTGAAAATTTCAAAAGTCATCATTATATACTTTCAGACACGACCAGAATCTGAACTCCATTTGTACTCTGTAATCCATTTGTTTGTGGCACCAAAGATCGTTATTTACTAGTGCATGGTAAATAATGAAAATGGAAACTATTAGAGGCCATTAATAATTATATAGACAACAAAACTCATTAATTTAACTCCCAGCCAAGAGTGTCGTCTTCATAGATACCTCCTGAAACTTGGATTTTCAGCCTTCAGCTCCTCTCTTGCAGCTATACTGTAAAAAACCCCACAGTTTTTGTAGTATTAGCCCTGTTAAACTCTAGACATATGTGACTCCATGCAATAAATTCACTGAGTGTAAGACCTATTCACATGAAAAGAGAGAGCTCTTCCATCATGAGAGCTGAATTTGACCCTACTTTTTGAATAAGAACTGCTTCATGGTATTTCATGGCAGACAGAGCCATAGCGAGGTTGGTTGAAAGCAGTGCTTTCCCCTACATCAGTCTGAGGGGCAGGAGAGGCAACTGAGATGCGAACAGAGAAATGCAAGCAAGTGCTGTCAACAAGTGCAGCACACTGCTTTGAAACCAAAGAGGTGTCAAAGACAGACGATTTGGGGTCCCTGAGCACCACCACAGACACAGTGCACAAGGTCATTGCCTGGAAGGGGAAGCTCACAGATTTGAGCCAGGATAGGATTTTATTCAACACTAGTAATAATAAGACAGAACAATGCATGACCACACATACTGTGGCGGTGCGTGGAAGTGTACTATCATTTTTATCCCAATTTTCATTACAAATTCTGACCTAAGCCCTGCGGATAAGACTACTGATGGAAGAACTCTGTGCCCCATTGCAATTAGTGATACTGAACCCACAATAAGTGAATATGGCACAAGTCTTTAGCCACTAACCTGCAGCTGATTCTTCAAAGGTTACTCTCAGCATTGTCACGGTACCCCCAAGACATCATCAGAAGCATAAAAATTAGTAGTTTTTAATTTCCTATGCAAACCTTTGAAAAGTGTTACATTTGCATGTGGCCTTACTGAAAGTAGAAAGAAAAAATTTTAAGCTTGGAAGAGATTCACTTTGAACTTATGGATTTCTTTTCTTTTCCTGTGCAGAAGTAACTCAAGACTAAAACATTAAAGGATACATTAGCTGAAATTCATTTAGCACTTTATTTTTTCATGGCAATGGGATTCTCAGCACTGTAATTAGAAATGTTTTGGGTGACTTTTTTTCAGTGTTTTAAACTCCTCCTTTTAGTTTCCTGTAATAATAACTTTCTCCTACCCTGATTTGACAACTTTCCGTTTGACCAGACTCTCAGTAAGTTTCGTAGAAATTTATTTCCCGAGTAGGGCCTTACAAATGGCACCACATTGCATCTCACAATACCTGGTTTCATGTTCCACTATATCACTTCCTCATGTCACCTACCGTGTAGTCGATCTGAATAAATTTTGACATTTCCATCTAGGACCTCTTTCTAGCCTATGAAGAGATATAAACCCTTGTAGGGTCTGAATTTAGACTTCTAAAGTAGGTCATGGGAATTGTACTTATTCATTCATGCCTGCTCTCTCAGCTGACTACAAAGAAACCCAGGGTGACTAGCGCAGCTGGAGGCATCTACACTGAAGATATCTAAAGGTAGATGAGACGAATCCCACCCTCGTTCCCTAATAAAGGCAAATTGTCAGCAACAATGTAAAGTCAGATTCTACTTGTTTGGCCCATTACCTGAATCTTTGCAGACAATGACCATAAATATATCACCACTGACTTTTTACAACATTTGGGACAAATCTAGTTATAATACAGCCTGCAATGAAAAAGAATGTTTTATTACTCTTGCTCAAATAAAAGACTGAATCTCTGCCTTTGTTATAAAAGGCCTACAACTGTTTATCTGAACATGAGAATATTGATATTCTGTGATCCTTTTGTTGCAGCTGAGCAACAGACTGGGGGGCCCTGATGTGGAATTTACAGGAATTCTGAGAGCAATTTAGAAGCTTGATTTTTATTTTACTTCCTTAAAAAAAAAAAAAAAAGGCGTGAAAAAAAAAGATCAAAAATCAGACACTAGGGGAAAAAGAGAAGCAAAAGAAAATGATGAATTATTTTGGAGAACTTGGGATCCAAGCAGAGACTTGGCCTACTTTCATTATTTAATAGTCAGGAGAAGAATTTCCTTCCTCATCTCTTTTTTTAAAATAAATAAAAAAAAAAACAAACCACCATCCACAACCACCCCCAAACACTATTACATGCAGGAATTATTTCCTGCATAGAAAATGAGCTTGTTAGTTGAAATAAAAATATGAAAAGCTGACATTTTATTGAACTGTATCTCTTTATCTGTGTGATTCATGAAGATTCCTTTTTTATTTAGGGAAGAGTCTAGGCAGTCAGGCTGGGTGACAGATCCTGTTCAACTATTCACGGAGTATTGTTACTATTGTTTATCTTTCATTAAGTGGGTTATGCCAGTCTTGAATTCCCAGATTTAGAATCATAGAATCTTCATGGTTGGAAAGGACCTTTGAGATCATCGAGTCCAACCACACACACACAAAAAAACCCACCCCTATAATCTCTGTCACTAGAACATGCCCTGAAGTGCCAAATCTACATGTTTCTTAAATACCTCTAGGGATGGTGACTCAACCACCTCCCTGGGCAGGCTGTTCCAGGGCCTGACCACTCTTTCAGGAAAGTCATTCTTCCTAATATCTAATCTAAANTCCCTCCTCCTGCTGGCCACGCTATTCCTGATGCAAGCCAGAATGCTGTTGGCCGCCTTGGCCACGTGGGCACACTGCTGGCTCATGTTAAGCTGGCCGTCCACCAGCATCCCCAGGTCCTTTTATGCCGGGCAGCTTTCTAGCCACTCTTCCCCAAGCCTGTAGCATTGCTTGGGGTTGTTGTGACCGAAATGCAGGACTTGGTGAGCTTGGTGAGCTCTCCCGCCAGCTCCCTGACTACTCTTGGGTGAATCCCATCCGGCCCCATAGACTTATGTGTGTCTAGGTGCAGAAGCAGATCATTGACTACTTCCTCCTGGATTATGGGTGGGTTGCTCTGCTCTCCATCCTTATCTTCCAGCTCCGGAGGCTGAACACCCTGGGGACAGCTGGTCTGTCTATTGAAGATGGAGGCAAAGAAGGCATTAAGTAACTCAGCCTTCTCCTCGAAGGCTGAGGTATAGTACTTCTGCCAAGACCCTGACAAATACTGAGTTAAAAAGGAGGATGGAAATACCTGAAGTCCTTTGGTGCTTGAACTTTCACTCCTAAACACTTCAAGGAAATTATCTTGATGGCTTTTGTGATGCAGATATCTCTGTTCTTAAAAGGGAAAATGCTATTTGAAGCAATTTATTCTGTAGATGAAGTGGTGAACATATTGCCAATGTGAGTTATCTTCCAAATAAACCCACCCTCTGAAAGAGAAGCTCTCATCTGTATTGACACTGCCTTAAGTCATCTGAGTCTTCTTCATGTAATTTGTACCTCCTGGTGCAAATTCATCCGTGTCTTTTGCTTTTCATGGTCTGACTTATTATTTTGCCCTTTCTCTCCATTAATAGAAGTATTACTCATTTTGGGGAGTGGGAGAAGAAGGGAAAGGGATCTTGAAGATATGTTACCACTGATTACACTTCCAAACTGACAAAAAGGTGCTCTTCCCAAATTTAGTACTGTGCACTAGATTGCAAGTCAGTGATGCACCACAAATTACTGTATTTATGACATGCAATACAATAAATAGACCTTTTTGCCAAATTTCTGTGACAAGTGCACAAGAATTATTGAAAGAATACCACCCCATTAGGTACCAAATTCAATGGAAATTTATAGCCACCTCGGTTTCCACACCTGCAGGAATTAGTGTCAACAGTATATTTCCCCTCCTCCCCCAATCCTGAACACTTCATGCCTGTACCCATAGTACGAAGTAAACAGCAATCATCCATTAGATAAAAAAGTGTGTCTCTGTTCAGGACAAAGCTTTTTTTTTTTTTTTCAGTATTGTATGTCTGTGCACAGGTTTCCCAGGGGACCACGCAGATAAAGAGTAATTTGTGAAAAAGCCTGAACTGAGGAACAGAAAAAGGGAGCTTGCTGCAATGTATGTGGTAGAAAAGCTTCTATCCTAGATTTAATAGGAACTCAGCACCCCTGTAAGCACGATAAAGACCATTGATATTTGTATCAGAGATAGGTGATTTTTCCCCATCTGTGTTTCTACTAACATCTGAAATAACTTGCGAAAATGTAGCCCACACAGTAAGAGTGTGTCACCTTTGTAAATCAAACCTTACATAAACCAGCAAACAGGAAGGAAAAAGAGACAGTAGCTAATTGAGCAGCTAATTGTGCTTGACAAGCTCCTCAGCTAGCATATGCTAATGTTCCTTGTTAGGAGGCTGGGCTGGAGTTTAGGAAACTTTTCCTTTAATATCTAACATCCTGTTCCTCAAAGATAACTAAGACTTGTTTTTTAAAAGATTAGTTTAGGCTACTAAATCCACCTGGATGCTCCTAAATCCAGCATTTAGATTCTCAAAGACCCCTACTCAGTTACTTCTGAAAGACTTGTGGCATTTCAGATTTCTCCAATATAGCCTAAAAGTGTATCTCTACCAGGTATGTTCAGAATTACCTATGGTCCTGGCACGTTAGAGGGACAGGTAGGGTCTAAGTGTTTTGAGAACCTAGATATTATGCCAAGCAACTTATCAGCAGGTCCCATAGTCAGGCATCATGGGATGCATCTGCTGGTTTAGCTTCTGTATCTCCTCTTTCTACGGAAATACAAGTTAATCCCTCAGTATTTTTACTATAATATTTACCAGAGTTTGTTGTTCTTCTCTTCTCTCCTCTCCTCTTCTTTTCCTCAGTGGATTTGAAGGCATACCTCCTAAGTGGATACTCTCATCACCAAACTAGGGTATTCTGTGTAAGGCTCCCTCAAACCTTGCTGCTACAGCAGTTCTGCTTTGCATGAGACCATTAAATATTCTGTGGACTAGGGGCAATCAGAATACAAGTTAGAGTCGAAGAATGAAAGGGATAGGGTTGCCTGAGGGAAATGTGGCTTTGTAAACCTGTATGGGGAGCTCCGCTACATTGCTGAAAGACCTTAGAGTTAAGCCATTTTTCTACCTGAAAACAGCAGCTGCTTACTTGTAGTCACCTAAATAGATTCTGTTTCTCAGAACTCTGTCTGTAAAAACAAACTAATAGTAATTCTTTACTTGATAAAGTTACCAGGGTAAACACTCCAAGGACCAGGGTAAACACTCCAAGGACTGTGAGATGATCAGGAGCCCTTGTGGTAGGCTACTTTTGAGGAAAAAAGAACAACCAAAACAAAGCAAAAGCCCAATGACCTGTCTAGAAAATCTAGACACAGATAGGCCTGTGATTTGGTCAGGCTAACACTGATTATTATATGTGTGCCTCTGTATGTTACTACATTGAAAAATGGGTCTGATTATGCTTCATTTTCCTCTAAGTAAGCTCTGATTGACGTGGATGGAAAAAGAAGAGATTAATTTCAATGTTCTTTCAAGGTCACCCAATGACTCCGGGCATGTAAGTCTAATATTTCTTTTCCAAGCATGAGTCTTTTTTTCACATGGCACTTTTTCTTTCTAAATTTTATGAATGCAGTTTCTGTGAAAATAATATTGTAAAATGAACAACTTCTTTTCTCTGAATGTGAAATCAAAATACAGCATAACAATATAAACTCTGATTCTGTGTTGTTGCAGACTGGTTGAGTCACTGTACCATGCATTTCTCCATACATAGGTGTGTTAGGTAATACGACCTGGGTCTTTCCAGATGATTGTAACCCAAAGATGCAGATGTTAGCCCCAAGGAGAATATATTACAAAGAAAGAAAAATAATTAACCATGTGATACAACATGATTTATTTCCTCCAGAGAGTATATTTTCAGTGCAGATTTTATTTTAATAAACTTGTCTTGTACAAGATTTCCCAGTACCACTTTCAATCTAACTTCAAACATATGACATCCTCAGAATGTAAATTATAGTTTACCTAATGTAACTTGGAGATTCAACTCAGACTCAAGACTACTGATTAGTGTTCTCATTTGCAAAAGATGATGGGTCTGGATCTGTCAAATTTTGAGAGAGAATACTTATCAGCCTCTTGTGTCCCAGACTCGGGTTTATTTTTGTCTCGTCTTGTGTTCTATTCCTGTGCTAACTGTAAACCTCGTGAGGCCTGAAAGAGTCACCAGAGCTAAGTTTGGTAACATAAATAAATAAATAATGGGAAGAAGACTGTCTCTGGCAATGAAGCACCTGCTGAAAGGCAATAAATAACAGCAGCCTACCTACCTACCTACTGTGTCCATTTGGTAAAGAAAGTTCCCTTTAATACAGAGATTATTTTCCCTGTTTGGAGACTGTCCTAAATCCAACAGGGAGTAGCCTGTCTTCTGCCATCATCTATGATTACATAGTCATAAAATGTGGTTGAGATAATTGAAGTGGCAAGAGGATATCCTCCTGTTAGCAACACATCACATGTACTGCTTTGATATACTCCCTAGCATTTAAGCCAAAAGAAACCCAGCTCAGATCTAAGCCATGTGCATCTGGAAAGCCCAGACTTTGCCACCATAAGTTATTTAGGCTCCTCCATGAAGACAAACAACAAATTGCCCTTTTTCTGTGGCTGTAATTCATACGTAAGATTGCATCTCTTACATTTTGGAGGAGCAGCTTTTTTTATTTTATTTTTTTAGCATAAGCCCCTTCTGATTATTTTAGCCCTTTTGTCTGTGTAATAACTAATACATTTATATAATATAACTAAATATATATAATACATATCTAAAATAACTGGTTCATAACTAATAACTGACGAAGTATTGACAACAGGATCCCTGACTGAAAGAGAATCTGAAATAAGAGCATAAAATTAATACCTGTTTGCTTTTGCTGGATGGGTTTTACCATGTAACTGAAAATATGCCATTGGAGGAGAGAAGTGGGAAGGCAAGCAAAAGCAAAAGCACTTTGTGGGTAAGTACGTAAGCCACAAGGTCAAAGAAAAAACCCACAAATACAGATAACACCATGGGCAAATCCATAAAACTAGTAACTTGCTTGAAAAGGTGGATTTGACCTAGATATGTTTCATGAGGCAAAATATGTTCACTCAATATTCTGACCTCTAAAGACTAATATAAAAGATTCATTAAGTTACAGGAGGCACCTGTAGATGAATGTGCAGAGAACGGAGCTGACTACACGTCTGTTTTGTAATCCTATCTGCTGTAATGATCATCCTTGCTTTAGTGAGTATGGAATCAGAGAAAAGATATTACAGAATTATGAAGCAAGATGCCTTAATTTCAACCACTGAGCATTGCATGTTGATATCTGAATTTATAGAATTTCCTGTAAAATATTTTGTGTTTTCTTGGGGAAATGTTGTGATGTGATTGCAGGATATGAGCAGTAGAAAATCCTGAGAACGCATCTAAGAAGATGCCAAGTAGCCTTTCTAGTTATTTGTATTATTTAAACATATTTTATGCAAGTTCATTACGTGCTGTATTTTTTTTGATGGTGACATTTCTCCAGCTGTGATAAAAACAGAAAAAAAGAAGCCCAAGATCTCCAAGAGAAAGTGACATTCCTATCAGATTCACTGTTATAACTGTGGTGGTGTGCTCTCCCCTTCTTCCCTCCCAGCTCCTGCTCCTGCTCCTGCTCCTGCTCCTCAGGAGCTCAAGCCATAACCATCAGTGGGAGCTGTTATGAGTTGCACCTGGACTTTGGGGGATGGCTGGTATCACAGTCAAAACACTGTCTGGAGTGGGGACCTAGACATTTTGTTCCCATGGGCATATGACTGTAAATCAATTATCTTCTTGTTCTACTTGTCGTGGCTGAGAGATTCCTTGCTGCAACAGATTCTCGGGAATTGATTAACAGCATGCTAAACTTTGAAATCTTAGCTAAGTGATACAAGGATTGATTGTGCATATGTAATCCTTTAGACATGAACTGTTGACCAAGTCTGGGACTAGGATTGGGTTCAGCTGCACTCAGACTCCTCTCTGAGGAGGAGTTTAGAAAGCAAAGGGAGTCCTTTCTGAACCTTGTGACTCAATGGGAGGGTTTCCCCGACAGCTTGTCTGACCCTGGCCTCTATGCAGTAAATAATCAAGTATGCCCAGTCATCAAATCTTGTAAAACGCTACCGTATTCACTACTAATTTTGTGAAATTACTGTTTTCTGTTAATAAATATTTCACTACTTCTCTCTTACAAGTGAAGTTAATCACCCGCGACAATAACTGATATTTCTGTATTTATTTGCAAAGTTTATCAGTTACAATGTGCTGAGGTGGCTTCAGCAGTAGAAGAGACACCTAAGCTTCATGCCTAGTTGTGTTCTTCCAGCAGGACATCCTGATGGAGCGGGACCTACTTGAGGCTGGGAGAAAGTGTTGTTTCCATCAGAGGAGTTTAATCACTTGGATATAGAAAGCTTGTCCAACAGCATCCCCATCACTTGCACTGATGTCAGACACGTAGTAAGAGCAAGGAGTGTGTAACATCATTAGTCTCTGTGATAAAATACCTGCTGCCCTTTCTGCTTTTGAGCAGGAAGTGGAGTTTGTTTTACTAGCCGTAATCCCCTCTACAGAAATTCAACCTCATGTCTAAGTACCACTTCTACCATATAGCACTGGGCTGAAGGAGGATTTCAGTGCTGCTGAGACCTCTGCATAGGAGTGGACACCATTCCTCAGTACTTCTGCATCCTCCAGATCTTGTTTGCCTTATCAGCCCCTTTGAATGCTCACATTCACACAGGGCAGACTATAGTAGAGATGATGGGGAACATAGGCTGAAACTGCCTCCTTTATTTGGGATACTAGTTTTATCAAGCTCTTACCTCCTTTCCTCTAGCTTTAAAATCTCAGTTCCTCAATGCATTCCTTTTTGATGCTGTCTTTAAAAATGGAAGTAGAACTGCAGCTAAAAAACAACCAAATAATCAAGCAAACTGAAAAATCCAGCAATAAATCCCACTCTCTTGCTCTGTCAGTCTTGTTAATTGCCACTTTATTTAATACCTTCCTCTTCTGCTAAAGGTTATTAAGAAGGGTGCTGAAGCCAGGCACACTTTCAAGCTGGTATTTTATCAGACAGAGATTACACTGTGAGATTTCCATCTAGGCTTTCACACTAGGGATTCCCTCTGCTCACTGGTCCATAATGACTGACCTACATATCTCTACCGACCAGGATTTTGCTGGATGACTGCATTACCCAGCAGAATTTGACTCCCTTTACTATATTCATTTGTCACAGCAATTAAACCCATGTGTCGATTTATTGAGTGCAGGCCTGGTGTGAAATATAGGAATGCACATGACTCAGTCTTTTCTTTCTGACATTATACTACTTCTGCCCAAATTGCATTTGCCCATCTTCATGCTGCTTTTAACTTGGTTAGAACTACTTTTTTGCTTCTAGGGACAAATAATGACCATATCCCTTCATTTTGTAACATCTCTTTCTTTCCCTCCCTCACCCTTTCTCCTTTATTTTTATTACCTTTATGTTGTTCATCGATGCCATGTCTTCTCTTTACTGAATGATATGGCATATATTCCATCCCTCCACAGCCATTCGCTTATGAAAATCTGAGCAAGACTTGAAGATGCATTGCAACCCTGTCTGGGAATCTGAGTTGGAAATGAGTATACAAAATCCCAAAAGATAATCTAGTCCTAATGCCTCCTCAATTAGCTTCTTCAATAAATGGATGACAGCTGAAAAATAGGAATCATAAAGGGTTTTATCACAAAGGCTATGAGGTATACCCCTGGATGGCACAGTGAGGAAACTAGGGGCCAAGTTTCATCACTTTGGGTGCAAATCATACAGACTATGTATGTGGTGTAAAAACATAACTGGAAAGATTTTGGAGAGCAGACTTGTACTGAAACCACCAAAATATTCACCCTTGATTACAGCATTTATGGCAAGACATAGGAATGGCCTGATACCCCAGACCACTTCACATCCACATCCCTCAAAGCTCTCTTGCTCAGGACTCAGATCTGAAAAAGGACTCAAAGAGTCTGAGTTCAGTGGTGATCTTCATGTTTTTGCTTCAGCCTCCCTCCTGCCCTCATGGTGCCCAAGCTGTGCAGGCAATAGAATATTTGACATGACGGCGAGCCAGGAAGCAGAAGTTTTTCTTCAGACAGGGCTGAGCAGACCTGTGCTAAGCTCATACACTCTGGTTCCTTGGGAGAGACAAAAAGCTTTTCTCCATGCATGCGTACTATTGCAGGGACCACAGAAAACCCTTGGCCACTTTTTTTTAAAGCTCAGCCCTGGAGGAGGCAGAAAGCAGTCCTGCTCCCTATTCGTCTTCTAGAATAAAACCTACACGATTACAGTGTTCCCTAAGGATATACACACCAACGGCTCAATTCTTTCATCAAACCAAAAAGTTCCAAGCCCATGGTTTCCCCTCCAGGAGAATATCTTTAAAGAAAAGTATGCCGGAAGAGAGGAATGCAAGAAAGAAAAAAAACTATAATACTCTGAAAAGGGCAAGTTGTCATTCCGGGCACACCCAGAGGTAGAAAGCAAAGGATTTCAACCCTCTGTCACAACAAGGTGATTTTCAAACCCTTAGTGAATTTTCTTACTATTTTAGTGCTGTATTAAATGCGGATGAGCAATGGAAAAAGGATTGGGGGTTAGTTACGCATATTTCCAAGCCTTTGCTGTTGTACAGTTTTCTAAGGGTAGGAACTATGTAGCTCCCTTTAGAAATGGGTTTGGGGCAATGAGCAAAATGGGCAAACAGGATTTTAGGGTAGTCTTGGGAAAAATGTCCCAATACTGGCAGAAGGAGGGATCTGAATAAACTTTTTTGTCTTTTCATCATTATGCTGCTCACCAGATCCCATGGTTTTGGGGCCCTTGTGGAAGACTGACTTGTCAAACTCTATATAGTGATCCCAAACAAGGTTTCGCTGTGACCTATCAGCTAAAGTGTGCATCTCCTAGTTACATGAAGGGGAATCAAGACTATTGATTTTATCCAAGCAAATGAATCGTACAGCCTTCACCTCTGTTTGTCATGTCTCTGAACTTCAAGATAGGGAAACAACACACTTTTACCTTATGGTGCGTTTAATTCACCAATCTTTGCTGCATGGTTACTGATCAGTAGGAAGGAATGTGCTTCACAGTATGTTTAATGCACAGAGTTAAATAATAAGTTTTCCTGATGATTCCTCACATTATACATGTACTATGTGGGATTTGCACAACAGCACAGGAATAACAAAAGTCATAACAAGGAAACCTCTCATTTGAGGTACTGAAGGTTTAAGTGTTTTTTGGAAAATAATGGAAGATTGGTGAGGAGGATTGTAAACACGCTCAGTTGACTTGCAGCTGGGGTGTCAAAAATTAAATATATCAAACTAATTGTTGTTTGTCCTTGTGTGTTGGATAAGTAGAACATCCGTGTTCAGATAACATAGGTCTGTCATAGACTTAAAGGCACCCTATAGAACATGCTTGAGATTCCTGCCCTGCTGTGGTAAAGATGAAAGCACAGTGACAAACTACGTCTGCGCGAATCCCTGATATACAGGAGAAAACAGCAGGTTCAGTGATCCTCTAGCATGGACTGAGCTCTGCAGTGCCTGCATCTCTGCTTCTGTGTCTCTGCCTGGATGCCGCTTTTGGGATCCCCGAGTTGGCAAGGTAACAGAAATAAATTTACTCTTTGCATTTCATCCATGTTTTTGTGGCTGTTTCTGCATCCTCTCTGTGCCGGCTCACAGAGTGTTTACAAAGAACAAATTAACACCTTTCCTCTCCATTGACACAAAACTTTTCAATAGTTGTATTGATTTCCTTTTTAAACTCTTTCCCCTGTGATGACCTTAAACCTTGCCACAATCCTCAAAAAAAAAAAAAAAAAGACATTTGGAATTTAATAAAATACGTGTATAAATAACTGACTCAAATCATCCCCTATACCATAACAGTTCCCCGTATCACTTCTTTCCAAAGACAGACAAGCAGGATGAAAAGGATAGCAAGGAGAGGTTTCCTTGGCAACATGTGCTTGAAAGGATTCAGAACTTCCCCCTTCTTCCTAAGACTCAAATTTGTGTGTTTTTTTGTTTGTTTGCTTGTTCTTTTTTTCCCCTTAGACAGTCTTGTGTGAAGGGGAGGCAGGAATGTGAATCAAGCCACTGGACCTGATCAGTCTCAGCTGCCAGAGATGGTTGTATACAGCAGACACGTGATTTGGACTCTGTTAGAGCTCTGAATTGGCCACTGCTCACGATGGACTCCAGCACCTCTAGAGTGAGAAGCAAACTTTCCTTGATGTATTCATAATCAGAGCTCATTGTTAGTCCTGTTGGGATTCACTCACTCACAGTTTTTTTAATGCTTTTCTTTTCTTTCCCTTAAGGGTAAGCCAATAAATGGTGTAGGAAAAGTACATCCACTAAGCAACTTACATGATTAAAAGATTTTAAGATTCAGGTTCAGTTCACCTAATTTCAGATGCCTAAATGAGAAGCGTCCATCAGAGTGGAATCACTGTACGTTCCCATTCAGCTGACAAACATCCACAGCAATTCAGATCTTTGTTGGGCTGTTTTGTCTTCTGCAGGCACAGTCCAGATATGTTCATTCAGTGATGCTAGAATGTGTATGCTTCTATATTATGTATCTCACTGTGCATCCAGTCCTTAGAGACTATTTGTTTCCATGAAAATAGCTCAAAGAACAGAAGAGTGCAAGCTTACAACAGCTTACAATCAGTCCTGCATTTACAAATCTATTTGTCTTTTTATTCATTCCTCTAACTTCCCAAATCAGACAAATATAATTTGATGGTTTCAAGCTTCTTCAACTCTCTTCAGGTGTCCAGAACTACTCAAGATTTACGCCAGTGAGCTGAGATGAATAGAGATAATTAAACCTACAGACACACAGGATGAAATTTAGTCCCACTGAAATCAATGGTAAATTGCCATCCTGGTGAGTACAGCAGTTGCCATTCATAGATTTGGTAGGCATTTCTTTAATGAGGAATCAAGTCAAAATATCAAAATATTCTTAATTCTGCATCATATTTCAGTACAAGCTGTTCTATGAAGTCTGGTAGGAGAACTTCTTGTCTTGGCATCTCGAACAAACTATAAGGAGAGGATTGAGGACTGATGACTCTTTCCTGTATTAGCCTATAGGATGAGCATGATAGGAGCTGTTAATTGTGTTGCCTAGCTTTTTGTCCCCTGTGAACTAATCTAACAAACTTGATAACAGCACCATTGTTGTGTGAGGGAACATTGTGTGTGGTTGCAAACCAACACTTAGAGGCAATGGCCAAGTAATAACCTACGTTATTTCCAGATCAGAGACAACCTCTTTCTTTTGAGTCCTATGACAGTTTGTTGTCATTAGATAGAGAAAAAAAGGACCTGGATAAGAGCAGAGATAAGTTTGGGATAATGGGCTTTCATTTATAAAAAAAGATCAATATATATATCACACATAAATGGTCAAGGACAGGCAGCTTGGAGAAGGAAGGCAGGCTGAATTAAGGTCAATATCAGAGACATGGAGAGAAATTCTGTGACCTTTAGTACTCAGGAAGTTGGGCTGATAAATCAGAGACTCATAGAAAAGCCTGTGAAATAAGGAGGGGAAATACAAACTTTCAATGAGGAGCAGACTGGAACATAGAGCAGGAGGCCCTATTTACTTTCTCTGAGGTTTGATCTCTTTGAATTTAATATCTGGGTTATCATATAAAGCAATATGAAGCTTGCAACCTCCTTTTGCTTATTTGGAAAAAGCTTACTTGGTCTTTGGAAGTAATTAAGGTATTTTGGGTTTTGTGTTTTTTCCTAACAACTATTCCAAGCATTCATTTGTTTTCATAATAATTAATTTGAACAAACTCCAGAAATATGTTTTAATACATTTGCAATTCCCAATAGAATAAGGCAAATTGCATTTTTACATCAGAGGACAAATCAGTCCTCTTCTTCTTCTGGATGCACTGGAATGGTGCAAATAACAACCCACTGGGAACCTTGCGAAGTCTCAACTTCTTATTTGTTTAGCCATAATTGCATATTTATAAATTAGAGCAGACTTCTCTAATTAATTTTGTATCATGCGAATAACATTGGTTTGTAACAACCTGCTATATTAGTAAAATCATTGCCAAGAAAACATAGCGGTCTGGAGTCACATTTAGTTTGAAGGGAAATGAAAGGCAGCCAGAGCAGAGACTAGCCTTTTGTTTCACTCATGAGAGGTAATTACCAACTCCAAAATACAAAGATAAAAGCCTTTCAATAAACTGACACCTTCTGCACATTAAGTCCCCAGAATTTTTTTAATTCTGTCAGACACAAAGAAGATGTACAAATAAAAACATGATTTTAAGTCAAGCCAACCAAAGCAACCTTATTTGGCAAAAAGGTGGTTATGATGGATTTCCTTCTGCGCTTAAGGAATCAGCATATGGAACAGTGCAAGGCCCCATCCTAAAATGGGCACTCTGGTCACTCTGGATGCTTAGGTCTTTCTGCAATCAAACCTGTGGTCTATGTACTCAGGGGATCATTTGGGTATGAGCTGGCAGACATGACACAGAATTTACGGGAAATCTGTAAACCACAGCAGCTGGAAGCCAGGCAGGATGTCTCAAAGGGCATTAAACGCCTGTGTTTAGTAATCGAATCCTTCCCTTGATCTCTACAGGTCCATAGTACATGGTCTTCATTCTGCCTGAGGTGAAGCAGCTTACAAACCCCATCTGTTTTTACAAGGAAAATCTTGTTATGGGCATCAGATTGGCAGAGCTAATAATTCATTTTTAGTAGAATTAGTGTATCAACTTTCTAAGCAAAAATACTACAGTTGTTCTTATTAGGCTAGGCATACTGTTATACAATTATCATTAATAATTCACTAAAGATTGATTTAGACAAACTCTAACATTTGCTCTCTTTGTTGTTGTAACTCTCAGCCTTCAACTGTCTCTCTGACTGTGAAGGTCAATGTTGCCTGCTTTTCCCAAGGTGGAAGGGATTATGAAGAGTTACCGATGACCCACGTTCTTCAGCCATCTTCACACGATGCTTATGGTGAGGAATTTCTTACTCCATACTTTGGAGAGCTTCCTGGGTATATTTTGATATGTTTTCTTAACACAGTCTGCTTTTTTTCATTGTTTACCAGCTAAAGTTTGAAGTTACACCATCACCATCCTCCTCGTCAATCAATACAAGGACCTGATGTTTTCTACACGGTTACACAGATTTGCTAGTCCTTTCCATACATGGCATTCACAGAGATAAGCTAAAAGGATTTAAGCTAAAATAATTTAGGCAATAGTTACCTGATAGCTAGGCAACTGTTATTACAGCTAAACTAGGCTACAATCACAGAATCAAAGAATCACAGAATGGTTCGGGTTGGAAGGGACATTAAAGACCATCTAGTTCCAACCCCCTGCCATGGGCAGGGACACCTCCCACTAGACCAGGTTGCTCAAAGCCCCACCCAGCCTGGCCTTGAACACCTCCAGGGATGAGGCATCCACAGCTTCCCTGGGCAACCTGTTCCACTGCCTCACTACCCTTACCATAAATCAGGTCAGGCTGAGAGTAATCTGGAAAAATCCTGATGCCAACCTTTGTGAGTTCTTCAGGTATTTTTGCATGATGTCATCACCTTGGTGGCATTGCTGGAGCTGTCATACAGCACCATGACCTGTCTGTCTGGCAGCTGAATGTGCTCTGAAGGCACCTCTAAGCCAAGGGTTTATCCAAGGGTTCCTCTTCTGGAAATGTCCCTTTTCAAAGGCCTCTAAGAAGCAATATAGAGTGGACATTTTGGCCTGGAAGATACTTTCAGTGAAGAGGTAGCGATGGAATCTCATCTCAGTTTTTCTTGGTTATGTGACCTCTCTTTGCACTCTGCACTCTTAACTTGTATCAACAAGAAAACTAAAGTAAAGACTGTCCTACTTTCCCAAGGCAATGAAGCACCAGTGCCGGCTGGACATTAAGGAGGTCACCAAAATCACTGGCCTGATGAAAATACTCTAGCTGACCATTTTTCTCCTCAGAAATGTAAAATTCTTTAGCTCAATGATTTAAAAAAAATAATAATTCCTTAGGGTTTTCTTCTCTCTCAGGTCTCCAGAAAGAAATCTCGTAGAGCAAAGGATCATAGCAAACATTTACAGCTGATTATCCACCTTCAACATGGGTTTTTCAACTATTTTAAAGACTTTTTTTCTTTAATAGCAGCGCAAAGCTGTGTATACATGAAACACAGGCAAACAAAACCAGTTCTCTCTGGAGAGAAGATGAGAGAGAATGAACTGCACATGACCAATGTTAGTCACATTATTTGATGTACTGCTGGCAGGTATCCAAATATTACAGTGATGATGGTGGAATAATAACTTATAAAGAGCACGGTAATACAGATTATTAGAACTAATGCCTCCCTTGTCCATCTCCTTCACTTCATCTGTAGCAGACCAGAATGAAGGCTATTTGCACTGCAGATCATTGCAAAGAGGAATTGGAGCTGTTGTAGCAAATTTTACTAAGAAATCCAGAATTTAAAAAAGACTACTGCCTATTTTTTTAATTTTGCAAAGAAACCTCGTTGGATTCTGATTGCATAAAATCTGATTCACAGACAGTGTAAGCAAGCGTAGCTTCATTGGAGAGTGCTGCTCAGCCCTCAGGAAACATGTTGTTGGTGTCAACTGAGTAACCCTGATGAATTCAAGGGAGTTGTGATGATTTAAACCAGCTGAGAATATGGCCCGTATTATTCCATTCGTATCCTACTGTGGAAAAGTGTCATGAAAACCAGTGGCTGCCCATGTCACAGTTCTGCAGAGCCATGTGAGCGGCACAATGTGTTAAAAAAAAAAAAAAACAGTGGAAAAAGCATACTTTATTCTGCTTGCATTTGGATTTTTTCTGTTGCATTACAGCAATTTTTGCATTCAGGATTAACATTCTCAGTTTTAATATGTTTGCTTACATGAAATGCAGATTGTAATTAAATGTCAGTCTGCTTAATTGTGCCTTCATTTGTATAAATTAGAATGTTGCTATAGAAAATAGAAGAAATAAACCACCTTTCATTTCCCTCTCAATATTATATCTGAATTAATAGTTAAATAAGAGGAGACAAAATATTTTTTTTGGGAATCAGTGTTAATTAGTATTTCACAGCGTGGAAAGGATATGTTGCCACAGAGCATGTATCACTTGCTTCACAAAGACAAATGCTTCAATAAAATGCTTTTTCTGCCCAGGGAGTGAGGAATGAGCACTGGCTCAGCAAACCAGCATTCAAAGACTTTTCTTCATACTGCTTGTTCTGGGTAATTATTTGGAGCCAGCACTGAGAAGGGATATGGGCTTTTTAGGTGGGACTTGAGTAGAATTAAGGCACCTGAATCCAAAAGGACTAATACAGAAAATTCTACTACTTGGACTGCTCCAACAGGTCCATGTCCTTCTTATGTTCGAGGCCCCAAAGCTGGACACAGTATTCCACGTGGGGTCTCATGAGAGCAGAGTAGAGGGGCAGAATCACCTCTCTGGATCTGCTGGCCACGGTTCTTTTGATGCAGCTCAGGATGCGGTTGGCTTTCTGGGCTGCAAGCGCATATTGCCAGCTCTTGCTGAGCTTCTAATCCACCAACACCCTCAAGTTCTTATCCTCAGAGCTGTTCTCAATCTGTTCTTGGCCCAACCTGTATTTGTGCTTGGGATTGCCATGACCCAGGTGCAGGACCTTGTACTTGGCCTGGTTGAACTTCATGAGCGTTGCAAAGGTCCACTTCTCAAGCCTGTCCAGGCCCCTCTGTATGGCAACCCTTCCCTCCAGTGTGTCGACCGTGCCACACAGCTTGGTGTCATTAGCAAACATGCTGAAGATGCACTCAATCCCACTTATCCACTGCCACCAAAGATGTTAAACAGCACTGGTCCCAGCAGCAATCCCTAAGGAACGCCACTCATCACTGATCTCCACTTGAAAATTGAGCCATTGACCACAACTCTTTGAGTGCAGCCATCCAGCCAATTCCTTATCCACTGTGTGGTCCATCTGTCAAATTCATGTGCTTCCAATTTGGAGACCAGGATGTCGTGTGGGACACTGTCAAATGCTTTGCACAAATCCAGGTAGTTTTCTAAAGCACATGAGCAGCCTTGGCAGCCAGGACCAGACTTTGACCCCCAGGGCAGGGACCATGGTAAAAATCTTGAGTGGTTTTGCATACAGTGGCAGATCTCATAGGGGATGGGTGAGAGTGATGCCTCCACCCTGTGTGCAATAACCTGCACCAAGATGGTTAGGGTTTTTCCTAGAAGATGGGGCAAATGGGTACAAACTTTCTTGACAGAGAAAAAGTGAAATAATTATTTCAGTTGTTGGGCAAGGTATAAATATACACTCAATATTCACTGAGCACTAACTGAGATGTCTTTTAATTATTTCTTTGTTACTGTCACCGTGACAATTCTGGATATTCTGTCTATACTTATAAATCACCAATTGCGTATTAAACCAATCTGCATGTTATCTGAGGACCAGCTGCCAGCAAAAGAGAAATTTTGAGGTCTTCAGCAGATTGTTGCTTCCTTGCAGTGGGGTTTGAAATGAAAGTAGTTTGTGTTCATATTAGCCACGACAGAAGGTACTGCTGACAGGTGAGGCTGGTTGTAAGATGAGCATCAAGCTAGCAAGACAGAAGGGCCTCACAGCAGTAAGGCACGACTGGATCGTGGTCACTGTAAAAAGCAGCAAGTAGATGTCTCCCTGTGCTGCTGGGATTGTCCTATGAATAAAACATTGCCAGGACGGAGATTTTACTGCTAACAAAGGAGCACACGCAGAGAAGTGCAGGCACTGTTAGGCCTGGTTTCTGTAGCGTTTCCTTGCCTTAGCTCACTATACTGAAAACTAATGGGCACACTTTGTAGCAAACAAGCACCATGCAAACAGCTATTTTAGATACAAAGTAGACATCTTTTAAT
The DNA here is from genome assembly GCA_013396915.1 of Stercorarius parasiticus. Taxonomy (NCBI): domain Eukaryota; kingdom Metazoa; phylum Chordata; class Aves; order Charadriiformes; family Stercorariidae; genus Stercorarius; species Stercorarius parasiticus. The sequence continues at coordinate 59,555 of VWZL01001963.1, forward strand.
GTTTCTTTTGTATGAATGCTGACCTGGTTTACCTGTAACAGGGTGGGGCTCATTCTGCATCGTTCAGGACTAGCATTTCTCCAGGAAGACATATCATAGAATCATAGAATTGTTAGAGTTGGAAGGGACCTTAAAGGTCATCCAGTTCCAACCCCCTGCCATGGGCAGGGACACCTCCCACTAGACCAGGCTGCTCAAAGCCCCATCCAGCCTGGCCTTGAACACCTCCAGGGATGGGGCAGCCACAGCCTCTCTGGGCAACCTGTTTCAGTGCCTCACCACCCTCACAGTAAAGAATTTCTTCCTAATCTCTAATCTAAATCTTCCCTCTTTCAGTTTAAAACTGTTACCCCTTGTCTTATCATTACACTCCCTGAAAAAGAGTCCCTCCCTATCTTTCCTGTAGGCCCCCTTCAGGCACTGGAAGGCTGCGATAAGGTCTCCCTGGAGCCTTCTCTTCTCCAGGCTGAAAAACCCCAACTTTCTCAGCCTGTCTTCAGAGGAGAGGTGCTCCAGCCCTCTGAGCATCTTTGATGATACACAGCAGCTTCAGTGTGCCTAGGAGTGTTTCACAACTGTAAAGTCTAATGGTAGAGAATGGCCTGCTTCCACTACATTATGTTCCCTTCCCCTGTGGAAAAGTGACCATACACAAAACAAGTTGGGAATGGGCCCCAGGCTGTGCTACATCTTGATCCGTACATGGGACTTGTATGGAAATGTACAAGATGGCCTGTGCACAAGCTATGCCAGGGAGCATCACTGTTCCCAGGGACATTCTTTGGCACTATTTATTTCAACGGGAAAGATATGGCTTGAAAACCAAGCTGCAGTCCTATGCCCAGCGGCAGGAAGCAGAAAAATTTGTTATTCACACGGTGGTTATTCACAAGTTAAAGAATGAAGCACAGGGACTAATTAGTCTTGAGTATCGAATTAAATTCACTTTCATGGGTTTGGGGTGGGGGATATTGTCAAAGGCATTTTTAATTGCTCAGTTACAGTTGAAACTGACTGAAGTTAACAACTATTTATACATATCTTTAAAAATCAGGCCCTACATGAAAAATGGAAATAAGTCACCTTTCCTTCTGTTTATTTGTTTTGCATCAGAGTATCACAGTAAGGAGAACAAAAAGCTTAATCAAATCCTTCCTAACATAAACTTTCCAAGAAGTGCTTAGAAGGGGACATACAAGGGTTGGGGGGGAAGGAAATGCAGTCCTCTCTAACCCCTGAAATTAACCATTTCTTAAAGAATGGTCACTAATTCACTGTGTAAGTCTGGGACTCGGGAAGCAGAGGATCCATCTCCTTTGCGCAGTCAGTGATGGTGTGTTTCTGGGCTAGTAACCCCGTACAGGTGTCATGAGACAGAGCAGTGCAGTGTTGCAACCAAGAATCAGTGTAGATACGCCAGCATTCCATACCCCCATTTTATTTTGGGATAAGCCATAGTCTCATCCTAACTTTGGACATGTCATTTCATTTTGCCAGGTCTCTAATTTTCCACCTTTTTATATATTTAAATGTGTTTTTTTATACGTGTTATCTTTTCTAAAATACTTTGTGCATTACTGGTGCATTCCATTTTTGCTGTTGCAGTTCATATTATGAAGCAATATATTGTTACCAATAGACCCATTGAATTATACATTTAATAACTTATGATGATTATTCATACTGTGGTTGTACTCCAAGACTTCAATCAAAGGAATGATTCCATAGTGCAAGATGCTGTACAAGCCATAGATTTTCCCTCTATAGTCCTTAGGGAGGTTAACAAAAGAAGATCTGAGTAGTAAAAAAAAGTAAATTGAAATTAATTTTTTGCAATCTTTTTTCTTCTTTTTTAACTAGAAAAAACACTGTGACAATAGCAAGAGTCACAGTTGAACAAGTTCCAGGATCAAGCAGACTTGAAAATGGCGTTTCAGCTGCTGGTCAAATTTTAGTTTGATCCATCAGTTGAAGCATTCCTAATCAAACTGTTCAGAGTCTTTTTAAGCCTGCTTGACTCATCGCTATTCATGAAGGTGAAATCATTTCACGTGCAAAATTAGAATGACCTACTTGATAAGTCTGTGATAAAAATGTAGCTGACTACAGCAGAGATGCAGCACTTGGACCTGAGAGATAAGTCAGATTGAATGAAGCACTTCTTTTCCATTGGCTTGGAAGGTCAAGGAGAAGAGGCAGAACTTGGGTGTGATACTCTTTTCTATAACAATGAGCGTATGTTTTCTTATCTTACTGAAAATGGAAATTTGCAAAGAAAATGGATCACCTCTGAGGAAATAATTTTTAATATTTATGTTAGCACTTTATTTAATATTTAGGATAAGATGAAGAGTATTTTTTCATGAGTCTTTACTGATGAAACAATGGAATTTGACACACTTTTGAAAACCATTAACATGTACATTGAAATAAATCTGCAGTGCTTGCATTTCTTCCTTGATTTTTTTTTGAGGAATTGTAACTGTCGCATATAGATTAACAAATCTACATGCACGGCGCTTCAGATCAGACAAAATACTACAGCTGGTAGAATAACTTCATTAATATCCTTGTCAGGTTTTTCTTTTGTTTATTTGCTTTGTTTTTAATCAAAATGAAAAATACTTCAGAGAATACCAAATTTCCTTTCACTTCTGTGATTCTAGGGTTTGCTTTGTTTCTTTTTTTTAAGGGGGTGCATCATGCTTTCAAGGAAAATACTGTCAAAAATGAGAGCTTTTTTTTTATTTTTCCAGTGAAATGCCTCCTGGAAAAGAATAACATTTATTTTACCAACTTTGTAAATGCCCGTTTCTAGTAGCATAAATTATGCTGTGCATATTCTAATGCCCATGTCACCAAGCGTATTTAATCTCACTCTGACAGTACTCTGAGCCAACCAAAAGCCATGTAGCCACATAGCCATTGCAAAGGAAAGCAAATTATCTCTGAGACTCTTGGCTTTTCCTGTGTCCCAAAAATCTTTTGAAATTGTTTCTGTACTAAGGTTTATTGGCCGAGGTTTGGCATGTCAGTATCGTGCTAACATCGTTAAATGATTCCTGGATCCAAATTAGACGTTGTCATGCAGTACATAATAAAGCTGTGTCCTAGTTTATTCAGTCATATTTTGAATCCTTCATGGAGTTAAAACTTGATTCCTGATCTCCTAATTCCCATGCTAAAGCCTTATGCACAGACCAGCTTAAGACCAGCTTTACACGAATTGGCCTTGCCAACAAAAAACATGCAAAATCTTTCCAAAAGAGAAAACATGATTGTGACTAGTACAGGGTGCAGAAACTTTGCACTTTGGTCGTATGCCTCCCTCTTTTCTCACCTGTCTCCTGGAAATGGATGTGACTTTTCTATTAAAGCCATTTTTAGTTATATAATGAAAATACTGATTTATTTTTTCCTGTTGTTGTTGACTGCAATCATAGAATCATAGAATTGTTAGAGTTGGAAGGGACCTTAAAGGTCATCCAGTTCCAACCCCCTGCCATGGGCAGGGACACCTCCCACTAGACCAGGTTGCTCAAAGCCCCATCCAGCCTGGCCTTGAGCACTTCCAGGGATGGGGTATCCACAGCTTCTCTGGGTAGCCTGTGCCTGTGCATTACCACCCTCAGAGTAATGGATTTCTTCCTAATATCTAATCTAAATTTCCCCTTTTTCAGTTTAAAACCATTACCCCTCGTCCTATCATTACACTCCCTGAAAAAGAGTCCCTCCCTATCTTTCCTGTAGGCCCCCTTCAGGCACTGGAAGGCTGCTATAAGGTCTCTCTGGAGCCTTCTCTTCACTAGGCTGAACAACCCCAACTTTCTCAGCCTGTCTTCATAGGAGAGGTGCTCCAGCCCTCTGGACTTGCTCCAACAGGTCTTTCTTATATGCTCTGCAAATGGAATAATCCCACTTCCACCTAAGCAAGAAAATAATCTGAGATGAAATTTGAAAATATGATTATCAAAAGTAGCCTTTTAAATTCATACTTTTTAAATTTTACTGCCAGCCATTTCAAAGACATAAAGTACACCAAAGTCCTGTTTTTTTTTAATGGGAGTTGCATTTAGTCACATGAATCGGGAACTGGTTCTACCTCGTTGAGATGATCTTCACCTTTTCCATGTCAGTCAAAACCTGAAGAGAGTTTAATCTGTGGGCTCCAACTGAGTTTTAAAAACTTCTTTAACTCCCTGAATATTTGTGTTTCCTGTAGCCAATTATCTCAGATGTGTAACCTTATCAAAGGACTTTTGAAACTCAAAGTTGATGGCAACCCCTGTGGTTTGCACATCTCACCATAGCAGGAATAACTTCAGAAATGTATTATCTGTTTCTTTGCTCTGCAAATTCCATTCTGATGCACCTAGAAATATGATCACTATCATGGATAGCTTTTTATCTCCCTCTATTATAAAAGAAACAAACAAAGCACTTCGGGATCAAAAAAAAAAGGGCCAATTTCTTACCATGGTCTCTGCCTCCCCACTAGCTTCTATATTGGCCTGAAATCGTTGGGGTTTGTTTCATCTTCTGTCCACTGCAAATGTTTTGGGAGAAGCACCTCTGGTTATTCATCCAAATAAAAGTCAAAGTCTACAGTGTAACTCAGTGATGAGTGAGAAGCAGGTGCAAAAATGCAAAATGCCTCACTGGACATAAAGCATAAAAGAGGAAAGAATTGGAGAAATAGATAACTATTTAGATTTCAGTTTAAAATTTTTAAAATATCCTGTGTAACAATTATAGTGGTCATATTTCAGTCTGAGCAATACTTCTCTTTCTATTCTACAGTGTTAATTCAGCATTTAACACTTTGATTCTTTCTCTCATTTACTAACACCATAGACTTCTGCCCTCTCATCCACCTAGCAATCTTTGTACCTTACTGTTTCTCTTTTCTACTGTTATGTTTCTATAAATTCACAGTGACCTTGACTGTCCCTTTCGCATTTTATTGGAATAGTTTTAACTTTTAGTGTCCCTCGAACTGTTCCTTTCCTGCTTTTGAGTATTTGATTTGTTATCATCTTCAAGAAAAGGTGAATGAACTACTGGTTTATTATATCTGAGACATAGTATTGATATGGTATTTATCCTATGCTTCTGACCTTTAAAAGGGCCATGAAAGCATTTGGCTTCCCCTTGCCCTTTTTTTTTTAAATCTACCTGAGGTGTTTGGAGGGCACTTCAATTTTAGCATCTTTCTTTGAAAGGTATTGGCCCATGACACAGATAGATTTGGGCTGGATAAACTGGCTGCTAGTCTTACTGGAAGTTCTTGGTCATGTAGCTTGTATGTCTTTCTCATACACTGATGATTTAAATATGTTTGGGACAAGGAAGATTTTTTTCTTCAAATTTTTAAGGGACTTGAAACACTGGTAGTGGCCTGGAATTTTGTTTTTCCCTCTTTCAACAGTATAATCTAAATTTTATAAACTGCTGTCCTTTTTGCCCTAATGGTATGAGCAAGCCATTCTTGCCATATGTGGAATGAAGATTTTTCTGGGGATTTTCTCTCAAATGTCTAATACATGGTTGCCAATGACACTGAAGCACATAGCAGTCCTGTGCTCAGCTAGTTATTAACTGTCTTATTTTGCTATTCAGAATACAGGCCGTGAATAGCATGATTTTAAAATGATGCATGAGAAGAAGAGGGAACAAAAAGCAGTTACCCTCCTCATAATTCTGAAACCTAAGGACTGATAAGTGGGTCAAAATGCTCTTGGTAGAATCTGAAAGGTTCCCAGGTACCTTTGACTTACACTAGAGAGAGTAGCTCTATCTCTGGAAGTTACAGGACTGCAACATTTAACCTGTCCTTTTCACCCATGCATTTTTCCCACAAAGCCCCCTAGAAAATGGAAGGGAATTGATTCCACTGGTAGATCAGAATCCTTGGTCAAAGAGCACACTAAAACTGTTATTCTCTTTATCAAAGTAATTATTTAGGCCAATGATTTCATATCTAGGAGCCTCAGTTCCAAGATGTTCCTGGCTGCAACTATACAAGTACTATTGATGGTAATAGGAAAGGACCTTCCACCCCACTAATGTGGAATGAGCTCTAGTTTTAATCAGAGTGGCCTCCGGAGGTTGAATTTGCCCCTGGATACCACCAGTCTTGGAGACTACCAACTAAAATCCCAGAAACAAAGAAGAGCATGAGAATTTTGCCAGAAAATTTGCTGTAGCCTGTATTTAATCTACCCACACTCTCACCATGCTATGAGTTTCATGAAAATCTTAGCTCTAGCTCCCTCATTACCCCTCCAATTTAAATGTTTTGAAAGATCCAGTTCATCAACCCAAAATGCAATCAGCTCAACCAGCTAAGTCAACACAACAGAGAAATCTATACATGTTGCCATGCAAGGAAGAAACGCTGAGATTGATTCATTAGAATCTGCCTTTCTTTTGCTAACCTGCTCAATCAGAAAGCACATCCTGTTGAAAATTGAAAGGACTTCCTGATAACTTAATAAAAATATGGAACTAGTTCCTCCTGGTCAGCAGATTTAACACGGTAGTTTTCCGCTTGCGCCAAGTTCCCTGGGTATAAATTGCTCCTCCTCCAAGTTCCTTGGATGTTGGAAGCAGAGGGTCTTGAGACATGAACTCCTTTATAACAGGTCAGCAATAATTTGTAAGAATGTCTTCTCTCAGGGTAAAAAAATAAAGGCAAATAAAAAGCAAAAGCAAACAAACCAGCTAAATTAATTCTGCTGCAGTGTATTTAGCATGAATGGGCAAGAAAGGCACAGCCTGGGGGTACCATGCATGATAATCTATCATGACTAAGATAATTTATATCCAGATTTCCTGCACTGCAAGAGATCAGACTGAAGAGAGAAATCTCAAGTGAACAAAGGACTTCTGTTGTTCCTGCTACTTTTATTAAAAGTCTGAGCATTTTATTCAAAGTCTGAGCATTTATTTATGAACCACAGACTTCTGTCTGGAGCTGGGCATTTACCTAACTGTATATCCTCAAATGCTTCTGCTGAGTTAATGAAGTGTGAATGGGTTTCAGTGATGAGCACAGGGCTTTTTGGATTCAAGTTCTCCATGAATAAAACACTCTGGTCCAGATAAATGGGCATTCTAAATTAAAGATGCACTTACTGCATTGGATCATCAGGCTTATGTCCTTCCAGCTCAGAAAAAATTATTTCCAGAAGGCATTTTGTAAAGGAAGAGAACTGTCTGTTTTAATGCATGAACTGGTTCTTGAGAGTCCTGATGGTTCACTGAAGAGCCTCTTCCGTAGTGCATCACTTCAGGGGTTGTCTGCGACTCAGTGAAAGTAGCAGCGCAGTTACTGACAGTTACATACACTTGCAGCAGTGTATGCCAGCCCTCTTTTTTGTTTCACTGAACACTCCTGCACTGTGCAAACAGTACAGTCCTCTTAACTTCATTAGTCAAATTTCAAATGCCTGAGTCAAAGCGTGTATCTATACTAACAATGTAATACTGACGGTAGTTGATAATTTTATTTGCTTTAGACTTCCTATAAGTAGCATATTGAATTTTCCTGCTGATATATACGGGTTGGGGTTTTCTGGCCCTTTTTTTTTTTTTTTTAATTATTGTAATATAATTGGTGTTCTTTGTATGATAGTTCCTTCTGCTGCTCCCTCCTACAGGCATTCCCCATTCAGCACAGTCAGTAGGAGATCCAGCTCAAGATCAAGGTGCTTCCATGTAGGATTTTGTACACAGGGATCTACATATGATTGAGATGTCTAAATTCTTATTACAGTGTGCAAATATCTAATTTGCTGATTAACCAGGATTGACTTGATTTTTTTTTTCTTCTTTTTTTCCCCTCTAAACAGGCATTTAGTCCCATTCGAGATATCACAGTGCATCCAGGCATCCACTTAGCTTATATGATTATAAGGGTTCACTTATCTAGATTATCTAGAGCCTATGCCCACCAAATATTCTTCGTACATCCCTATAGCAGCGAACAGGGTAACTGAAATGTTTGACTTAGCTCAGGGCTCTGTTTGGCTTTGGGCCAATACTTTCCAAAAAAATTGTCTGAAGTATGAACCTGTTTGGCAAACATTTGCTCCTTTCCCAAAGTACTTGAATCCATTTTTATGTTAAAGGTGAGTTTTGTTTCAGAGCTGCAAAAGTAAAGCTATTGTTTTAAACATCATGAAGCATCTGGTTAAGCACAAGCCACTCGTCATTAAGATTTGGTAGCATTCTGCGTGTGTGTATCATCTGAAAAACAAAATTGGAACTGAACAAACGAAACAAGCAAACAATCAACAACAACAAAAAATAGATGAAAGACTGAGGTGTAGGTTTCAGCAATTTAAGTCTCGTTCATCTTCAAACAGACTTAATGTGTTGTATTACAATCCAGCCAAATTACATTCAGATCTGCCATGAAAACAAATTCAGGTGCACAATGGGCTTAATTATGCTTTAGAAAATAAGAGCATCACCAACAGCAGAAGGGGGCACTACAAACTAGCTGCTATATTTTCTGAATCAGTTACTTCTTTTGCAATCACCTTAATATTTATAATATGTATAAAAAATATGCATGCACATAGTCTCATTTACTAATGAGTTGCCCTTCCACCCTTTATCAAGGTCTTAGTGGATGTAGTGTGATGTGCATCCCATCTTCAGCCTTTACCTTTCATGACTGATATTCTTCACCTGCTCTACAGTTACATAAGAGATTGCCACTTCAACAGGCCCAGCAGGGCTAATTGGACCCTAAAGCAGTTTCCTTTTAGAAAATCGTGATACAACGCTTTCAGTGATGCAGAAATGAAGTATTACCTTCCAAAGAAAGTATTATCTATTAACTCTGTAAAGGAACAAAACCATTTGGGGCAAAGTGCAAAACTAACAGAAGGTCTGAAAGTTGGGGCATTAGTTACACCTTGTTGGAATTTCCCTTCAAAGAACCTGGAAAGTTCTCTAGGAGAAACAAGGATCGCCATCTCCTCTCAGCATCAGCATCTCCTTGTCTTTCCCATTGTAACTAGATCTTTTTTACCTGTTATATTCAACTAGTTTTAATGAAGAACTCCTATTCCAAAACCTTGTGATTTTAGGTTTCTGTTGATTGCAGGAATGATCTTAAGAAAATAAAACCTTTCAAGACAGGAGGCATCTAGATAGCAGTGGTTAGCCTGTTATCCTAGCTGATTTAGAAATAAGGCTGTGCAGAATTTCTTCTCCTAGCAGTTATTTAGTTTTCTTTGGCTTCATTCATTTTTGGCCTTCTCTGATTTGTCACCATTCAAACACAACAACAGGTAACTATTCTTAGACTCACAGTAGGCTGCTAAACTGAAAAGCTTCTCTGTGCAATATATTTTCTTTTTTTTGTTATTGGTTTTTTTTGATTTGTTAGCTTTGGTGTCCCAGGATTCTGTCCTTTCCTTTGAGAAGCCATAGACCTTTCCATGTTTTCCCACAGGTTTTACAGCCAGAGGTACTTTCTTCTTATTTTTTTTTCCACCTACTAGCCAAGGTAAGGACCACCCCCCACCCAAGAAGGCAACATATAAACTAAATTTCATCTTTTAGACTTTTTTATCTAGCTTAAATTTTCCATTATTCAATTTCAACCTATTATGCTTTTCTTTTGAGGAGACATACAGAAATCTTTTCTCTCCCAAGTGTCCTGAAATGTAATAAGAAAGGGAAGAAAATATGCTTTAAAAATTTATATTGAGGGGTTATAGTGGTTGACATTGCAATTAGAGGTTAAGAAAATGCTAAAGGCATGTTGTCCTTTTAATGGTTCTAATTCAGATCTTTTTTTCTCCCTGGCTAGAAGCAGGTATACAGGGACTTTGAAATGGATGCATGCAGGATCTGTTAAATGTGTTTCTAATTGTCTGAGTTTAATAATTGATAATATAGACATAGCTTGCGATTTTTTCCTTCACATAAAAGATAATTGTGCCTGAGTATAGCATAGTCTGAAATTAAATGTGTTAAGTGCTCCAGGGACTAGCATGTACGTGCTATGAAAGATCATTCCTCTTGATCAGTGTAAGTTAGAACGTGTAACAACTTTTATTTATTTGGATTGTAGTGGCATTCAAAGAGCTAAAGCAGGGCTGATGAGCCCCATAGTGACAGGTGATGTCTATTCTCTTCCCCATAAGTAGGCAGTAAAAGCTGTTGCCTACCTTCATGATTCTATTACTTTCTCCCCATCTGAAGGCTCCAAACAGGACCTCTAGCCTTCCAGGCTGCTCCTTCAAAGGTGATTTGTCTTTCTTTTGTGCAGACCTCTCTCTTATCCCCTTTCTTTCAGTCTGCTGCATTTCGGGGGAAAAAAGAAGAGGCAGAAACAACTGCTTCAGGTTTCTTCTCTTTTCTACTCCAATAGTATTTGGAGGAAGAGGAAGGATTTTTCAAGGGCTGAGAGGAGCAAAGAACACAGGGCATGTGAGGGGTGTCCTAGGAGGATATAAGATCCTAAAAATTTGGACAAAATAGAAGCTATGAAAAACCAGCAAGGGAGTTGAGGTGAAAGTTGCTCATTGGCGGAATCTTCTAGGAGACAGAGAGGTCAGAGTGCATCAGAAGGAAAAGAGAGAAATTTATGCTGATGCTTACTATGAATTTATGGATGAGTAATATGAGAAAATGGCTAAGAAAGAGAAGGAAAGGAAGAAGAGAGAACCGTGGGCATGTAAGACTTTTAGGCTGCATTTTTAACACTTGTATAATCATGGCAACAAATGTGTCAGAATCTTTATATATTTATAGAAAAAAAAGTTGAAACTCATGTGCTAGAAAGGTAGGAAGAGTCTAGAAAATGGATGGAAGGAAAAAGAAAAGAGCTGTGGGATTGTCCTGGTTTGGGGTGGAGCAGAGACAACTTCCAGTTCAGTGTGAGGGGCTCTTGCTTATGATTGTTGCTGTGGCAGTCAGGATTCACTGACTCGGTTGTTAACCCCGTGGAGGGGTCTCACCTGTGGGGAGGAGTGGAAATGTCAGGTGATCCAAACTGACAATTAGGGTGTTCCATCCCATCTGCCATGCTCACGATAAAAGCTGAGGGATCAAAGGGATCAGGTTGGCTCTTTTACAAGGGTTCTTCTTCTCCAATGGCACTATTTCTTCAGTGACTGACATCTAAGGAGGACCCTGTCAGTTCATCTACCTTTGATCCCGGTCAGTGTGTTCCAGAATCCAGTTCCCATTTGTTACTGAGTCCAGTCTGGAAATTCCCTGGTGCCTGCTGGTGACATCTCCCTGGGAGCTTGATACGGTTTTGTACATATTTGTATATATTGTATCTACTAATTATTTCCTTTTTATTTTATTNAATGTCAGGTGATCCAAACTGACAATTAGGGTGTTCCATCCCATCTGCCATGCTCACGATAAAAGCTGAGGGATCAAAGGGATCAGGTTGGCTCTTTTACAAGGGTTCTTCTTCTCCAATGGCACTATTTCTTCAGTGACTGACATCTAAGGAGGACCCTGTCAGTTCATCTACCTTTGATCCCGGTCAGTGTGTTCCAGAATCCAGTTCCCATTTGTTACTGAGTCCAGTCTGGAAATTCCCTGGTGCCTGCTGGTGACATCTCCCTGGGAGCTTGATACGGTTTTGTACATATTTGTATATATTGTATCTACTAATTATTTCCTTTTTATTTTATTATTAATATTTAAAGTAGTTTAGTTTTCTCTAACTCATAAATCTCCTTATCTCTCTTCTCCTTGGAGTGAGAGGTGGGGGAGAGCATCTGTTCTCTTTTTATTGGCCAACCCGGCCCAAACTGCGATGGGGATATGGCCAAAACATACGGGGTTTTTTTGCTAGATTTCCAGAAGACGTAAGTGTGCAAAACAAATGGTAAACAGGAAGCAAGAATTTTAGTAAAAAGGAACTATGTTCACAGAGATTAATGTTAGGCCTCGATAGAAACCCAACAAAATCTAGAGCAATATTGGCTTCAAAGGGCTTTGGATTAGGGTTCAATTGACTTTATCTGTTGAGATGCCTGACGATAACTTTTTCTAAAGGGATGGTGGGCACTGAGTAGCATATTGCTTTAGCAAATGAAGCATAACCCAATCTTACAAAGTTCTTGTTTTGACAGACACAGAAAAAAGGTACTTTCACAACAATCCAGCTGCAGTGAAGCGCCCACAGGTAATTTGGAGGATTCCTTCTGCCCACAATTGCTTATTGCAGTGGGCTTTGGTGCTGGGCTGGAAAGGGCAACCAATGACAAGAATACTCCTGATTGTTTCCCATGGCACTTGCTAAGCATGAAGATGACTTTGCGGGACTACCTTTCCCTGCGTTGCTTGGTTTTCCTGGAAGGTGAGCGACAAGACATCACCTTCCAGAAGGCAAAGTGCAGGTCTTTTCTCACAGATCTCTTCTGTGTGGTTTAGCAGGACTGTGCTCTTGAATCATCAAATAGCTAGGCAACAAAGGTTCAGGAGATGGGTTGGGTTCTTCTGGTTTTATTTTGTTTTGTAATGGTGCTTTTATATACTAACCTAAACAGCACAAATAATACTCTGCTGGCAAAACCTCTATGGCTTTCTCAAGAGTGCCCATGCTTTTATGTGTTTGAAATCACAAGCTTTCATCCCTCATTCTAAGGCACAGCAGTCTTTAATGTGTGTGGTCGGGTGCCTGCAATTGCTTTCTTTCAATACAGAGAATCAGCACTCTAGAAAATTAGACACAAATCCTATATACAGGAATAATTCTGGATGAAAATGACTCCTCTGTTGCATTTCTGAACTAAAACTGGCTTAATGTAAAGATTTCTGTCCCCACTCACAGTCTTTTCCAAGCAAATCAAAGAAATTCAGTGAAGCACAGGAAGCTGCGTGCCAAATAAATAATAATAATTATCTGTAATTTGAAATCATAGGAAAAAAGCTAGCCATGAAATTAAGAAATTGGAATGAAATTCACAATGGTTGATTTAGATGCAAAATTGACTCAAGAAAAGCACTTTTCCAGTGATGAGCAAATCTGTTTGCAATTACATCAATGTAATAAAGGACATTGGTAACCGCATAGATTCTGATAGTGAAGATAAATGGCAGTGATGCACAAGATGATCCTGAAAGCTGGATAAGAAAATCACTGCCATATTACAGCAGAAATTGATGATATCTGAAATGATTCATTGATGACAAAGTAATAGCCATTAAAGCAAATCTTCAAAAAAACCCCTCATAAATATATATGCTCATAAATAGTTTGTGAAGACTTAGTACGTGGTTAATCAAATCCAGGAGACTGTCCAAGAGGTCTGTAAGTTTGTGATAACCCTTATTTACACTCATCTATGTAGTCTCTAATTAATAGACCTCTGGATCAGTACATGCATTATTAACACACACTAAAGAAATTACTATTATGAATCCTTTATATATTAACTACTTAAGTCTGTTTTACAGGGTAAGGTACATTGGGGTAAAGTGAAAGCCCAAATACATTTAGAAATTTTTTTGGTGATAGATGAAAATTTAGAGTTAATAAGACACTCAAGAACTGTGGAAAAAAAAACACTTTGCAGTTGACTAAATATTAACAGTTATGAATACTGAAGTTAGTAACAGCTAGTCCACTCACCACTGTCATCTTTCCTGTGTGACTTGAGTACATTTACTTTGGAAAATGGAAAAATACTTTTAAGTCTCCTCTTTTCTCATTGGTATTATGGACTCAATTGACCATTATGATCCTTAGATCAAAAAGATCTTTAGATCATTGGCTTCTTTTTTGATATAGTAACATTTTTTTTCTATTCTTGAATTAGTCTCAAAGGTTGATGATCTTACAAAGTTCAGCACAGACAATCGTTCCTTTGACCCAATGTCATAGACTCTATCAATAATTACCCTGTATTTTCAAATAAGAAGTCACTTGGAACAAGGGACTTCATACTTTCATTTAAAAAAAAAAAAGAACATGATATATTATGAAAACTCAGTATTATTTTTTTACATACATTACATTACAAATGTATGAATATAGGAGACCAAGGTATCTCTTGTAAATTTATATTTCCTAACAAAAGCATTTTTTGAACATGGATTCTAATAGCAACGTTCCTTCTATATAATTCATTAGCTTTATATGAGTGAGAAAAATGCTGCTATTTTAGCTCATCAAAGGGTGAATATGAACAGGTCAATGTGAAGTGACTGAGGGGGGGAAAGTTCCTTGCTTTTATCAGAGGATGAAATTTGTGTAGAAATACCAAAGTCCTTATGCCATTTTCCAGTAAAACCTCTACTAGAATATTCTGTGCAGTTGTGGCAGAAAATATGGCACTTAAATGATAAGCTAGTTGGAACTATGAAAATCAAGTTTGTTCTTTAGTTCTAACAGTGGAGCAGCTGTGTATCAGATCTGTGTCTGTGTGCACACCCAGCACACTTACAGTCTTACTCAATGGCGTGGTCCAAGATGTTCCTGGATGGGTGTTGGCTTAAAGGGTAAAGGAATTTGGCAGAAGATAAACTCCCTTGCGTTCCAGCTTGTCCTCAGTTATCAGAGGGGCTGGGGGTGACTGGGTTTAGATTCTGAGTGATGCTCAATTCAACACTTCAGGTGTGGTCGCATTCAATGTATTAACTACCACCATAGCATGATGCACTTTCAGTCTAGTCGTGTTCAATGAACTAGCACAGCCAGATTTAAGGAGTTTGGTCATGTTCAATGAGAACTCTCATGGCTAGATTAATGAATAGTGCAGTTTACTGAAGCAAGAGAATTGCAGATTCTTTTGGATTGCTGGTGATAATACACTGTCTCCAAAGCATGTGCAAGTAATAGAGCAGCATAAAACTGTATAGAGATTTCTAAGTTTTCTGGGGAAGCACTCAGTATAGCTGAGTGTTTTTATCTCACCCAATAGGTGTCCCTATGGGGGTGATGAGAGACTCAGCCCGTCGACGCGTCCCAGAAGTCGGCGATGGTTCATGACGGTGTCTTCCTGACTTGTTTGCAGTGATATCTTCCCTAACATCTTTCCATTCTTAAGCCATCTTTATACTATTTTTTACCTTTCAGGTGGAGCTTGAGTGACTCTAGTCATACATACCCTTGTTATGATTGGTGTAAAATTTCCTCACTTCGTGTTTAAAGGTATAGACTAGCAAAAATTCAGCATGCAGACTCAGTGAGTGGTGGTCGCACCTTAGAGGTGGGTAGCTTTTAGGATGGAGGTATGGTTTGGTATTATAATGACATTATAATGAACAACGTTCAACTTAAGGGCATGATTTTTACAAAAAAATAGGAAACTGTTGGCTCAGGGTAACTACTGTGCAGCTTATCAGTATTCATAGTACCATAAGTTCCCATTCCCTGCACTGATGCACAGAGTTTGGTTACAGTATCTTCACACCACCCCACTCTCCATGCCCTTTTTCCACCTTAGAATCTGCTGACTCTAAGATTGCAGGTTATGCTGCCCAGGGAACTACGGTGGAATGCATTCTTTGCATATCAGCTGCACGCCACTCTGGAAGTTTCTTCAACACTGTACCTTTTCTTAAAATGTGAATATAACTTTAGTTTCTCAGTCACCTCCAGCAGTTATCCCACAACAGTCATCTGCATAGACAGAATAATGGGCTGCCTTGGGACAGTATAAAAAGTCAAAACTATGTGACTGATCCAGCCTTCACAATTAAGTATTGGACTGACTGTTACAGGAGCTGCTCAGGTGGGAATTTCAAAGAGTTCTATAAATTCCACTTGAGTCAACTCCTGCTGCATTGGGTCCAATCCCAAAGATTTACATATGTCATTCTTGTTGCAGGAGCGTTGTGCATAAATAATACAGTGGTAAATAGACAATCAAAATGTTTTCTTGCAGAACTGGTTGTGTAGGACAGTCTTTTGTATGCAGTTAAGACATTCAAGACATGTTTTGTATGTATTTAAGGTGTATCAACAGCCAAGAGTTACATATGTGCTGGGATGGTCATGTTGGAGTCTGGCCATCTGGATTGTACGAACTGAGCAAAGCAGTGGTTTGGGACATCTTTCTTGATTCAGGTGAAGATATGAATGCAAGGACCCTTGCAACAGAGATTCCCATCACCATCAGACAGCAACTGACCATTCTGTTTGGGCAAATTAAATTCATGGCATCACTGTCTGCCAGAATCCCAATAAATTTGTTTGTGTGTTTCTTTCTTTCTTTCTTTCTTTCTTTCTTTCTTTCTTTTATCAGTCTATCCATGTAACTCAGCTCTGATCATTCATGTGTAAGTAAAAAATAAATCAAATAAGGCTAGAATAGGTATTGAGACATGTGACTGTGCACAGGGAATGAAAAACCATACCTCAGGAGAGTGTACTGAAAGAGTTTGGCTTATTTAGCATAATAAAACAAAGACTGTCAAGATATATAATTGTGATCTATAAATATGCCAGGGGAGTAAACATTAGTGAGAGACAAGTACTATTAAAGGACAATGTTTTTACATAGCTACTGTAAAGACTGATACTAAATAGACAGATACTGAAACCTGGAAGTTGATTCCCATGGAGGAAATGAGACTTACTAAAATATTCTGGTAAGAGTAATGTGGGTAAAAAAGCTAGAGTTTCATGCTGAAACTCTTAGGTTTATGAAAGGGATCACATGATGCATGCCTGGGACAGCAAAGCACTGGACTTAGTGGCCCAGTAAGTCCCTTCCTTTCCAATATTCCATGTTTCTCTTTCAAAATGTTAGTGAATGATGGTCTTTTAAATGTTGAATTGTCTATTCACCTACTAGATTGAGGAGTGTAGTGAAGACTACCACCACTGATGTAACTTGTGATTTCTAGCCTAAAACAGGCACACAGGATTTTCACAGTTTGAATAACTGTATGTTTTGAAGCACCTTCCTGAACCAACGATGGTGACAGTGACGGTGATGTCTAGTACAGCAGTGGCTCCTACATTCATGCACTGAGCAATATAGGGTGGGTTCAGGATCATTCGATAGGTGAAGAGGACCATATTTTGGGCTGAATCCAGCCCTCTAAACACAGCCTGCATAGCCTTGACTGACAACATTATATATTCTAAAGTGTCAATAAGCAAAGAAATCACTGATTTCTGATCAAAGAATCTTCATGATTGGAAAGGACCTTTGAGATCATTGAGTCCAACCATACAACCACCTTTCTGGTGGAGGGTGCTATCCTCACTCTGTGCTGGTGATCCTAATTAAAGATATATTCATGAATTTAACAACCCCATCAAATTTCTTATAGGATTCATCATGTTCCAGCTGCATCTGATAACCTGTCCCCTGGACAGGGATACCAAAGCTCCAGTAAGCTACCCTGCTCTGTGCTGCAAGGCATCGATGGTATTATTTGTGTGAATATAGTGAATTATCTGCAAAATAGAGAAAGCATGGTAGGGGCCTACAGGTCCTGTCTGGATGCTTTATAACAGCCCTCTTTGGTTAGACTCTTTCCTAATGACATCTATGAAGTGGGTTACATCTGCAAGATGGATTTATGAGAGGCTGCATCTCTTACTGTCCTCTGGCTCTGTTACAACACTCTTCAAAGTCATAAATTGAATTTCTGCTTTGTTGGCACTAAGGCAAGACCCTTAGGCAGGAGGAAAGGAAAAAGTAAGTGAAATAAACCAACAGCTGAAGATAATCACAAGTCATGTGCAAACAACCCTGTCTTTTTCAGAGATGGTCTTTAATAATCTTATTTTTCTGGATTCACTCAGATTTCAGCAGGCGCTCATCAGCAGCGTAGGAGTCTTATTAAAAGCAATAGCTAGCTTTTTGCTCATTTCACTGAACACTCTTCACTTCAATAAGTTTCAGTTCAGTCCAATTAGTCAGTGCAATTTGGTTTGTTCAATGCAAATCACTGGGTTTTAATTGAGTCCAATTAGGCACAAATCAATAAAAGTCAATTCAAACTAATTATCTTCTATACAAATCAATAGGATTCAATTAAAATCAATTAAGATCTTACTCACTCTAATGACTGACCTGTTCCCCCTCTCCAGTAGTTATAAAAGGAGTCCACACATTGTTCAATGTGGTGGCTCTTGGCAAGTATCTCTGCTTTAGTGAGAGAATATTAATCATTAGAGAAAGCATTGAGAAAAAGATATGTAACTGGGTTATCCTTTTCTCATTTCTGAGTCATCTGCAGTGAATTTTCTGCAGCAAAATCTCTTTTAGATTATGCAGGTGGTTGAATATGTGTGCAAGTTAGGCATGCTTACGTGAAAACAGAGCTCTGAATTCACAGGAATTAAACATTGATGAATGTATTTACTCTCATTCACATTGTTTACTTTTACCCTAGAAATTTCTCCTGATTTTCAAAATGTGATTGTGTGTTGAAAAATTGACCTGAAGTTTGTTGTTAGCTGTGCGTTTAACTGCTTAGCTTCACTGACAGCAGCCTCTGGTTGGTGATAATCCATAGAGTAAGAAGCTTTCCAGTAAAGACCTTGTTACATGCTTTTATAATGTGTACTACAAAGAAAACCTTGCTATAAGTAGAGGGGGGAGGGTATACTGTCACACAAAAAGAAACTTTATAAGGAGTGGAAGAAAGGACAGCTAGAATGGGGGGCATATAAGGAAGTTGTCTGAACACCAAGAGACCTGGTGAGAAAAGCTGAAGCTCAGTTAGAATTAAATCTAGCCAAGGAGATCAAGGGAAAGAGCAAAAATTTCTACAGGTACATTAATAGTAAGAAGAAGACTAGGGAATGTGTGGGCCCCCTCAGAAAGGAAATGGGGGAGCTGGTGACAAGCGATATGGAGAAGGCCGAGATTCTCAACGACTTCTTTTCCTCAGTCTTCACTGGCAAGGGCTCCAGCCACACTCCCGGAGTCACAGAAGACAATGGCAGGGTTGAACAGAACTGCCCATTGTAAGTAAAGATCAGGTTCGTGACCATTTGATGAACCTGAAAGTGAACAAGTCCATGGGACCTGATGGGATACACCCACGGGTACTGAAGGAACTGCGGATGAGGTTGCTAAACTGCTCTCTATTATGTTCCAAAAGTCATGGCAGTCTGGTGAGGTTCCCACTGACTGGAAAAGGGGAAACATAATCCCCATTTTCAAAAAGGGAAAGAAGGAGGAACCAGGGAACTATAGGCCAGTCAATCTCACCTCCATGCCTGGTAAGACTATGGAGCAGATGCTCCTGGAGGCACTGCTGAGGCAGAAGAATAATGAAGAAGTGATTGGGTACAATCAACACGGCTTCACCAAGGGCAAATCATGCCTGACAAACCCGGTGGCCTTCTGTGAGAAGGTCACAACATCAATAGACAAGGGGAGAGCAACTGACGTCATTTAC